>VUQG01023880.1:0-10377 GCA_015106755.1 Etia nguti | reverse complement strand
ATAATACAATGATTTAAAAGGGGATAGGCTCCATTTTCTGTACCCATTTGGTGACAGATCATGACATGAAATAACACTATTTATGTATTTATATACCGTATATATTTTCACATATTTGAGAAGAGGTGCTTTTAATCTACACAATGTCATCTCTGTTTTCAAACACCATTGGGTGTTAAACATAGAAATTATGAAAGACTTATATCAGATTAAACACGTATTACTATATTATTTCCTGAATGTACCTTTGTCTTGAAGATCGTTCTACAGAAACATAAACATCGTGACTGAGCATGGGTCTTACTGATGCACCGACCAAGTTTAACTGGAAACTCGTATCATCCCTCTGTGTGAGCTGTGCCTGCACTAAAGCCACGGGGCTTCGACAGCATGAAAACGAAAACCAGTGATGTCGCTGGACTGAGCCACTTTAGATTAATTACCACAACTGAAAAACACTGCGTGGAGACAAAAGCTTCGAAAAACTGTGACTGACAAAATCCTGCACAAATGATTTTAACTACATCACTCACCACTGGGTGCGAAACTTTTTCCTAAACTTTTAAAAGTAAATGAGGGAGGTTACAGCCTATCGGAATATATCGTTGATATATATTTTTTAATATGGTAAAACATTTGGTTAGTAAAAGCTGTGAAGTAACAGCCGTGAAGGCTTGAAAAATCACCTTGTGCTAGCAGTCCACTTCTTGCCATTTTGCGTAAAAATACGATACTGTCATTACAGTGGTCATTATTAATCTAATTTTGATGTATCATACTGTTTAGAACTTTTACTCAAAACTGCTATACCTTATTGTTTAAAACGTGTCGTATATTCGAACAAATTAAGATAATCTTACCTCGGACAAAATGGAGATCGTCCACTGCTGAAGCGTGTGTGTCCTGCACGTGGCACAACGGACTACGGGCGGAAGTGTAGAATGATTGAAATGAAAATGCTTTCATCAGTTAAATCAATTAGATTTCTTAATTTTTCATGGTACTCATACATTTTTGTTAAATCTGCTCAACAAACCATTGCTTAATTTACCCCAAACAAAATTGTGTAAATTTAAATAACTGAACATCTCAAAAATGTTTAATTTTGCTTAGATTTAATTAAAACAACACATACACATTTTTACTGAGTAATAGTTACTATTACTTTCCTATTAGATACTAATTAACCCAAATCACAGTTTTTACAGTGTACATGTAAAAAATGTCATGTATGGAGCCGTTTTTTCAGCCATACTGGAACCTGTTCTAACCCAGTAGATGACATCAGGGTTTCAACTGTGTTTGCATGACAAAATGAAGCTGTCATGTTTTCAGTAATTTCCTACTGTACTTAAAAGCAGCAGTGTACAAACACATTACAGAGAGTTTAAGAAACTATTTGTTCATTTTTGACCCTCTGTGGCCCTGAACGCAAGAAAAACATATTCACTGCAATCATAATTAAGAGGTTTGGGGGGGGGGGAGGCTTCAAAGAAATGCAGTAATCTTCTCTTATAAGGGTGAAAAAATCATTTCTAATTTTTCATTATGAATTTAATACTGACTTTTCAGAACAAATGAAGAGTAAAGGTCTTTTTCTTTTTACAGCTGCTGTTTTCATTCAGTCTTTCTTTTATGGAAAAACTGGATGTTATGTTGGATGATATCAACTTTGAATACTGTAAAGAGGGGGAAATCCCAGCTGGAGGTACAGACAACCTTTCATGTGACTTTAATAAGGATACCTGTGCATGGTACCATGACTACACAGCCAGTCTCTTGTGGGAAAAGAGTAAAGGTGGATATGATCGCCCAACTGGGAATGGTGAGTATCCTATTGAGCATTAACATACAGGTTTAGTATTTTGGATCGTCCTGGGATACATGGATTGAAATATTATGGTTAATAAATAATATTAAATCCATCATGAAAGTACATAGCAATACAGTATAAGTAAACTATAAAACCATCCAGAGTGCTACGCATGGCCTCTGATATGTCCTTTAGGTCGTGATATATTCTGTAGTATTAATAATGCAGTGCTCATTTTAAATATCTGCTCACATGTAAGATTTATGTATCAGCTGTTACCAATGCAGTAAATTCAAGAGCGTGTATAACTTGATTTTTTCATCTTACTCATCACTTCAAAGTTTATGCCGCCAATGTATCTCCTGTTTTCTTTTGTTTTTCTTCTACAGGCTACTACATGCTCATAGAAGCTAAAAGAAACCTAAATAGCTCATCAGCAGCCAGACTCATCAGCTTTCCTCAACCTGTGGGTCAAGTGCTTTGTGTGAGCTTCTGGTACCACATATTTGGCAACAGCATTGGTACGTGAACTGCTGTCCATAACTGCACTTTGAGGCAAAATTTCATCTAAATGTACAGAGAGAAAACAATCCATATTTTAATGCATTGAGATACATGAGATCTATTGCTATCTCATCATTAGGCTCACTCAAGTTTATTGCAAAGCATTCTGGTGAGCCAGACACAGTTGTGTGGATAAGAAGTGGCACCCAAGGAAACAAATGGCATTATGCTGATCTTACCTTCAACAGCGACAAACCAATACAGGTATAATTGACTAATTGACTTGATTGTTTATGTTATTGCTATAGTTTGATTGTTTGTCTGTTGGCAAAATCATTTTCAAGAAATGGTATTGGAAAAATATTTTGCCAACAAAATCTGATGTATACCTGTTTTCCAGTTTATTATAGAAGCTGTTATGGGAGGTGAACAAGGGAGCATAGCCATTGATGACGTAGTAGTGTTCAGCGGCGAAAATGGTTCTTGTCCACCAGAGAGAGAGTGCACCTTCCAGGGCTCCCTTTGTGGCCTGCTGCCTCACCCATCTGCAAACTTCAGCTGGGACCGGATCACTGGAGAGTCCCAACCAGCCAACTCTTCAGGCCCCTATGTGGATCACACACTGGGGACAGATCAAGGTATGCAAATGTTTAGAATAACAATATATGGTTGAATTTCTAACACCACATATTACATTTGTATCCTGAGCAAGGATCCACATTTGGATCAATTAAAGTGATATGATTCATCCTCTGGGGAGTATGAATGCATGAATGAATTAAATTTCATCAAGGTCAAAGTCCACTTTATTGTCAGTATTTGTTGTT
Organism: Etia nguti; assembly: GCA_015106755.1. NCBI lineage: Eukaryota > Metazoa > Chordata > Actinopteri > Cichliformes > Cichlidae > Etia > Etia nguti. The sequence continues at coordinate 7,233 of VUQG01023880.1, read as the reverse complement.
TCCTTTCCAATCTTGAAGTTTAGGGCAGGAACAGAGATGCAGTGCATGTGTTGTGTTCACTGGCACATAATACGTTTTCAGTAGAAATATTTAATCCTTTTTGAAAGTACATGCAATGTTTTCTTGAGGATTACGCATTGTCACACATGATACATTTAGTGATTTAATAAACACTGTGCCTTTCCATGCTAAGCAACCTGTGTGCAAAGGTAAATATGCATGTCCTCAAAATAACGCAGAATGTATGATAACGTCCCATATTTGTAGGTTATTACCTGAGCGCCCAATTGTGGAGCCATCCTGTGGGGTCCAGAGGTGCAATGACGAGTGCAGTGCTCGAGCCCACCCCTTCAAAAGGGGAATGCCTAATGTTCTGGTACTACATGGAGGGAAGTGGCGTGGGAGAGCTAAGTGTGTATCGTCAAACCCCTGGCAGCCACGAAGATCCCCTCCAGCTCTGGACAAGAGCAGGTAATCAGGGGAAGCACTGGAGGCATGGAAGAGTGACACTTCTCAGTCCTCATAGCACATATCAGGTATGTACACATATAAGCAATGTTTTTTGGTTTTTATATCATTTTATATATTTTCTGTAGTTTGTCTAATGATATAATATAAAATATATACTGTTTGGGGTTATTTTCCTGTGGCACAATATTGTTACACTTCATTTAATACTTTATAGATCTATAAAGACATTGCCATTGTCGTTTAGCCGATGTCAAGAACCGATTAACTGATTTTTTTAGTTATGTTTTCTCCCGTATGGCTTTTTCCTTCTGTCTTTGTTTTTACTATTTTAATGCAATTTGTCAAAAGTAATTTAAAAAATAGACATTAGCAGTGCAGTTAATTTTTGTTTATAGGTTATTTATTTCAAACCTATATATTTCAAGGATAATGAAACACTTAAAAAACACTTACTTTCATCATTTTAGCAATTATACTTTAAAGGATGTCATGTAAAGACAAAGCTATGACATGAAATTTGTGCTTTTGAATTGGAGGTGATTTTTGAGGCGATAGTTGGGGATGAACCAAGCAGAGATATTGCTATTGACGACCTCATAGTCCTGAATGATGCATGCCCTCCGACGGGTAAGTAGCCACTGTAGATTTCAGATAACATATCAGTTATAGTGTTTATTTGTTTGATTGATTTGATTTGATTACACTGTGTGTATCCAGCTGTATAATGGATCTGTGTTATTCTTTGAAGGTTTTTGTGACTTTGAGAGGGATTTCTGTGGTTGGGTCAACAATCCTCCCCCAGAGTTTGGAGTCGAGTGGGATTGGCTCTCTAGCAAAAGTGATGGCTCAATGATTCCACCCAGGGACCACACCACAGGATCTGCTTTAGGTAAGTTACATGTCACACATGTTCTTTAAGTATAATGGCAGGCTTACTTCAATATCACTGTTATAGCATTTGCTGTATAAGTGAAGATATCCTTCAAATTCTTAGGCAATGTCAGAAGATGCCACTTTAACCAGTAAAACATTTTTTTAAATAAATATGTTTTTCAGGCCACTTTGCATTTTTCATGGCATCCGATTCTGATAAAGAAGAAATTGCCCAACTGGAGAGTGAATCATTGCCAGCTGTTGACCAAGCTTGTCTGGAGATGTGGCACTATGTTGGAACATGGCTATCAGATAGTGAGTACAGTCACTTTACTTTCATATATTTATATATTTATCTTATTTTATTAACAATCTGCTAATATGTGGTGTAAACAAGATAAGGTCTGGTTTTCTGCAGTCAAACATGGATAGTTATCAACTTTACAATAACTTAAAGACAGAAACTAACAGCATTAATGTCAATCACACCATGTTAGTGTTAATTACACAGTGTAACAGTAATGTCATGCTAAGTCCAATGCCAGTCATGGAAAAACTCAATCCAGATCTTAGCACAGTTGTCAACAGTAACATTGTAAGTGGAAAATCACTTTCAATCAAGAGATCAGTGAATCTACTGTAGTAACATGTATCTGTTAAGGAAAAATGGGAATACAAAATTATAGCATCAATGTAACTACTAGCAGCCATAAATTGAAGTAGCGAAAGCATTCATGTCCAAATTAGCATGGAGTTGAACCTTCACTTATATTCATTAAAAAAAACAACGAAAAGTCTTATGATTTAGTAGTGCTTTTTGTTAGATAAAAAGGAGTTAACTAATTAATAAAGTATAACCAGTAATGAATGCAGAGACAAAGAAATGACTGCTCTGTTAAGCATCGCCTCAGCAGAAGCGATACCACAGGAGGATGAAACCAAGGGAAACTAGTAAGGGAACTAATAAACTCCGTAATTAAGAAACAAATAAAGGCTCCAAACACTAAAATAATAATAAAACTTTAACATAACTTATACATAAATAATAAACATGACTAAGAACCAAACAGAGAACCTCTAATCCCAAACATAGCATAAAAAAAAAAAAACAGTGAACTATTCTCATGATGACCCAGGGCCTTCAGCTATTACGCTGACGGTGTTTGTCAATGAGGCAGCTGGACTGCGTGCTGTATGGAATACAAGTGGATATTCGAATAACACTTGGATCCGAGACAGGGTGGATTATAGCGCATCAGGTCCTCACCAGGTAAGAATTGTATCATTTTTGATGTTGATTTTCTCATGAAAATATTCACCAATGATAAATCAGCCCAGAGTTTTAAACTTCAATTGTTCTTTATCACAGATTATTTTACAAGCCAGGTGTCCCGCCTCAAAAGATGAAAGCTTTTCCCTGGATGACGTTCACATAATCAGGAACATGTCTTGTGATGACCTTATTCCAACCACTACACCATACCCAACCACCACCATGACCAGTGCTCCTGCCTCTTCCATGGACTGCACCTTTGAAGAAGGTAAAACTGCTAAATTTACCAGAAATTTATCAGAAATAGCTGTATTTGTTAATAGTATGCTACAAAACTCAAAAAGTACTTATGATTACTGGCATTTGAGCTTACAAATCATGGTCGTGATAATGAAAATGTTAGACATAAAATTACCTTTAAGAGCTTTTCCACAACTAAAAACTCATAATCATTGTCATTGTGTTTTTCTTTTAATCATCAGTGACGTTGAAATGTGCTCTACCTAAGCCCACATATGAACACAACTTAGCCCAATGACCAAAAAAGAAATATAAATGAATTTACAATATTTGTTGGTATTATTGGTACCCCATCTCCTTCATGTCCAGTTCAAAACACCAGGCTTCATAACAGGACTTCACTAAGTATGCATTGGCTACATCCATCACTATATATGCAACATTTTAAAATGTTATAGATATGAATGTGTAACCACTCCTGTATACATTTTTCTTAATTTGAGTATGTCAATTTTATCTTTTTTCCTCCTCATGTAATTTTATAGTTTTTTAATACTAAAATTTATCTCTTGTAAAAACAGGTCTGTGTAACTGGGTCCAGGAGGCCAATCATGATTTGAACTGGACTCTCAGTATTGGACTTCCAATTGACCGACCATGGGATGGACCTCAGTATGATCATACTGTTGGGAATAATGAAGGTATTCATTACTAACACTAATATAAGCAGGGTGCATTCATAACAGAAGTCTAGTGACACACCTTAGCTGAAAAATAATGAACAATTTTGATACCCAATTATATTTTGTCTTGTTTTTCTAGAAAAGATCTTCTTTCTTTCTTTCTTCTTCTTCTTTTTCTTTTGGCTGTTCCTTTTAGAGATCGCTACAGTGGCTCATCTGCCTTCATCTCACCCTGTCCTTACCATCCTCGTTTGTCACATCAACCATCTGCATGTCCTCCTTCACTACATCACTACTTCTCTGCAGTCTTTCTATTATTCTCCCGTTTAGAAGCCCCATATTCAACACCCTTTCAATATATCTATTATCCCTATTCTGCTAATGTCCAAATCATGTAGCCTTGCCTCTGTAACCTTTTCTCCGAGCTGCTCAACCTGCGTGGTCCATCTGATGTGCATATTTCTAATCTTGTGTGTCACTCCCAGTAAAAATCTTAGTACCTTCAACTCAGCCTCCTGTCTTTTTGTCAGTGCCACCATCTACAAACCATACATGATTACGTCATACATCTCACAACCAACTTATAAAGATTTCCTTTCTCTCTTGTTGGTATACTTCTGTCATCTCTGACATCCATCTCCATCCACACCACCCTGCCTGCACAGTATTCCCCCGTTTTCACAACAGTCTGGCCTTTTATTCTTATCTTCAACATTTTTTCCCTCTCTACCAAGGTTTCTTTCTATTTATTAATGGATTTGGATCTAAGGATGGTGAAAAAGCAGTCATCTCTGTTCCTGTCATTACTCACTCATCACCAATCTGTGTTGATTTCTGGTATCACATGCTCGGGCCTTCGGTGTCAAACCTGGATCTGCTGGTTCAAACAGTATGTAACCCTTTTAACACAACTGAATCTTCAGTTTCAGGCTGTGCTTTATATCATCTTCAGATTTCTTCACATTCCTTTACATAATTTTTTCTAGCAATCATCTGAACTCTTAGTCTGGACTCGTCGGGGAACGCAGAATCCAGAGTGGATAAATGCGCAAGTAATCCTCAGCATGAATGACATAATACAGGTAAAACTCACCACGCCATAAAACTTTCAGTCAATTTTCAAGTTACTTTTTAGCTTCTGACTACGAATAGAAATGTCTGTAATTCAGAAACAATTAATGTAGCAATTTTGTCAGCATTAAACTTTGCATCATTCTTAATTCACAGATTGTGTTTAGTGGTCAAAGAGACACCAGCAGTCAAGGATTCATTGCTATTGACGATGTTAAAGTCAGAGAGGGGGCCTGCAGTAATCACAGTACGTAAACATTAACCCAGTGCTCCCAGTTATCAACAGAGAGGTGAAATTAAAATAAAAACAAATGAATAAAATAAAACCTTGCAACCTTTTTGTTTTAAACACCATTTAGATGTGTGTGGGTTTGATTCGGACTTGTGTGGCTTTGAGAATGATGTGAGTCATTTGGGTCGGTGGATTCGCAGAAAAGGAACAAAGCATCATGTGGATCACACATATGGAACTGAGAATGGTGAGTGCTGAACTGTGACACAGTGCCACTGCAAATTGTAAAATGTGGGATTAACAGAGCAGAGCAGTCATGGTTTCACTCCAACAAGAAAATTTTTATGCTGTACCTATATTGCTAATATATTTCAAGTTTGTCCCTTGATATCAACCTGTGCAGCAGAGCCCTACAATAATAAGTCACAATAAAAATGGGAGTTATCATCTTGTAAAATGATTATCAAGATGGAATATGTTGTATACTTTAACACATTGTTTTAATGTGAAAATACTGCATAGTTTTATTATTCAATCCAATCATTTTTATTTGAGGTGTTATATCTAATATTTCATACACCTCAATTTAAAAAAAAAAAAAAAGATAATTAACTTAAAAGGCCTTCAGGATTAGCAAGTTGTAGGCTCTTTTTTTTTTTTTAGCTAATCCTCTGCAGTGTTTGACACCTTTTAGATGGCAGCTAGAGCTTAGATGGCTGACACAGACTTAAATATTTTACCACTGAAGCAGTAATGTTATAAATTGCTATAAGCTGATTTTCACACAATCAGTCATATGAGTTCAACAAATTCTCTAAAAGTAGCAACATTGCTCTCGGCCTCAGATTTTAGTCATCGTTTCTCAGAAATGTCTCAATTACAGTCGTCTTTGCATTTTTTGTAGGTGATTTGACTTTTTTTTTTTTTAAAGCCTTTAAAAACACATTTTGTTTTGTAGGTTTCTACATGATGGTGACATCAAATTCTACACAGAATGAGATTGCTGAGCTGTTCACACCAGATTTACCTTCAGCTACAGAACTGTGTGTGCGCTTCTGGTGAGTTCAAAGATCCATCACACATTTACAATTTGAGGTTGAAGACTGGTGCACATTTTAATGTACATTTGATGTAAATGTACTATTTTTAGGTACTGGTTACCCACAGACTCCTCTAGCAACCTCGCTATCCATATGAGACAAAGCGCAGAAGTTGGTGATGTCCTCTGGCAGCAGACTGGAGGGCTCTCTACAGGCTGGGAGGTGGCAGAGGTCACTGTGTCATCACCTACAAAATTTAATGTAAAAGCATTTCTTTTCTTTTCTGACAATCAGCAGACAGTCTTATTCTTCCAGTATGTTGCATTTTGTATTTTTCTCAAACTTCTGTGGGAATTCTACCTAAAACAGCTGTGTTGCTTGATCAGGTGGTGTTTAAGGCTGTTCATGTGCCTGGCACGAATACCACAGTGAAAATTGATGACTTTTCTGTGAGGGACGGAGCCTGTAGTTCTCCGGGTAGCTGTGACTTTGAGTCTGGACAGTGCACCTGGGTCAACATCCTCAAAGAAGACGGACATGACTGGGTGCTGGCCAGAGGAGGCTTCCACGGTCCACCAGCAGACCATACCACGCAGACCCCAGAGGGTACGGCCTTAAAAAGGATTACTGAGTCAAGGTTTTAGGCACTAAAAATGTGATATACAGGAAAAAACTAGATCCCCCAACAGTTCTCTTTGGTACATTTGGATAAAGATTTTTACATGTTGGGTTGGTTTTCCATCGTCTTGCAAGACTTGCCACGGGAGTTCTGAGGATTTATATTACCTCTATTGCATTTTAGTCTGATGATATGAGCTTTTTGAGCTTTTTAGGGAGATTTGAATGCACATTTTGCATATTTGTGCATATTGAATAAAACAACCACTCTTGGTTTGGAAAGTATTTATTTTGGTTCAAACTCTAGTGGCTGACAGCTGAGTTTTCCATTTATATCCGCACTGGCATAGTCAGTATTCAGACTTATTTAAATACATTTAAATCCTTAAAACTGCACTGACCGACATTTTATATTTGCTTACATATTTTATGTATAATATCAAAGTGTCTCCAAAAGTTGATTCTGTTCATCTGGACGTAGCGTTTTGTGGGAGAAACGTTTCGTCACTCATCCAAGTGACTTCTTCAGTCTCAGCTGACTGCAGGTTTCCCCAATCTTATAAACAGTACATTTGCATAACGACTGAAACCAGCCCACTGAAGGAACAATGGGCTGGGAGGGCAGTTCCTTAATCTTAATTATGCAAATTCTCATGACCATTGATCAACAACCACTGACCAAAACCCACTGATCAAAGCCCACTGATCAATGGCCATGAGTACCATTCACAG
>VUQG01023877.1:0-11297 GCA_015106755.1 Etia nguti | reverse complement strand
TCCCTACAGAAACTGTGATTTTGCTGTATATTCAAAATTGCCTTCCTTTGTGTTACTCAAAAATAAATATTTTCATTACTTTTTCTTCCTCCAGGAATTCCAGGTTACGGTGGTCCGGGTCCTGCTGGAAGTCCAGGACTGCCAGGTGAATTACCACCACCTGTAGTGCATAGATATTCACACCTGTGTATTCTTTACTGATTTTTGCTGGTTTTGCAGGTTAGTTAAAATTATTTTCTCAGCATTCTCTAGTTTGTCTCTCTCTGTGTGCTAAGGTTTCAAGGGAGACCCAGGTCCTCCTGGTCTACCCGGCAGCCCTGGTTTTCCTGGCCCTAAAGGAGACCCAGGCTTACCTGGTGGCCCTGGTGAAAAAGGTGTCCCTGGCTTTCCTGGGCCTGCTGGGCTGTCTCTGCCAGGCCCTAAAGGTGCCACAGGACCCCCTGGATTACCTGGAAGAGCAGGTAAAGCACTTGGACAGTATTTATCACCACGTATAGTACTAGAATTTGCTGCCTGGTTTTCAGATGATGATCGTTTTACACTATCTACAATAATAATAATAATAATATTAATAATAACTATACTGTGTAATCAGTGACCAAGACAAGATTCTTCCGTTCATATCCATCAACATAATGTTAACTTTGAAAAATCAGTCTCACTGCATTTAACTGCATTCATGATCACGAGACTTGCAGGAAAATGGCTGCACAACCAATTTCCCCATGGGAATCATACAGATTATTTGATTCTTTCACTGTAAAATGTTTGATTTAAAGGTAAGCGGTGAAGAAATTACTATGAAATCAATCAACCATCCATAAATCTTGTCACACCAATGGGGCACTTCCTGTAAACAGAAAAGCTGTGGGACAAGTAGGTTAAAAGAAGAATTTGTTTGGATTTCTGTATATGGGCTTAAATAGGATGTTGCTAAAGCCCACTGAGGGATTGCTGGTGATCAGGGAAATGCTAAGATGTTCAGCAGTTTTTTAAACTAGACAACATGGTTTGGACATACCAGCCTATGGTTCCCAGTTCAGAACCACTAACCCAATCCTGTGGGTAACCACAGAAAACCAGACAGCAAATGGCAGAATCTCCACTTTAAACATGAATGCTTCCATCTCCTTGATTTGCATGGGAGATTGTTGCACCAATCAAACCACCGTTATGAGAACCAACACACCTGTCCGATTATTGTCAACACCACCCTGGTCTCACGAGTAAACGTTAGTGTTCTCCTCCTTCGCCTCATCACACACCAATCACTGTTTGCCTCTGGGGTTATGACTACATCCCAAAAAGTGCATGTGTTTATGCCACATTGTTGTGTCTTCATCATCATCCAAAAATGTTTTTATTCACGAAACATTACTCCCTCATGTCTCCTCACCCCCTTGCTCTCTTCTCTTAGTCTGGTCATTGGCAAAGCTGTAATCCATTCATCTCTCCACACCGCTGAATTGTGTGTATTTGTGTGACCATTGTGATCAGTGTGTGTCTTTGTATGTTTGTAAACCATTCTGAAGAAACGGGAACTTCAAACAAGTGAAGCAGACACAAACCAAAATCTCTGATTCAGGCAAAAATCTGTCATTAAAGATCTTTCGATGAGGACAAAAATACCGCTGCTATAGTAATCCATTTACCCTGTTAGCATAAAGAGCAAAAAATCTTCGATTCTGGATAAGAGCTGTTGTTGGTTTGTGTCTGGCTTTGGTTTTGTCTCACCAATCAGCCATCTGCATGGACACTGTTCATCCCGACAAAAGCATACACGTGTGTTTATACACACTGAGAAAAAGTCTCATACAGTGCTGGAAAGAGTGGACACTTCTGACAAACATCCCTGTTTTTTACCTTTTTAAATTTTTTTTAAAGATACTTTTTGGTTTAAAAATTATTCTCAAATTCATGGAAGCATTCGTAATAACAGGCAACTGAAACAAATTTGTAGTATTGTGATCTTTCTTTATGTAAAAAAAAGATGAAAGTAGATGTGCAGGTTTTATTTATACTTATCAGCCGCTTTATTAGGTACACCAATTTAACTGCTTGGTAACACAAATGTCTAATCAGCCGATGGCCGCAACTCAATGCATTTAGCATGTAGACATAGTTGAAAGTTTAAAGTATGCATCAGAATGTGGAAGAAATCTTCTGGGATTTTCCCACACAGCCATCTCAAGAGTTTACAGAGTTTCACCTGAAAAAGAAACAATATCACTGGAAATGGTTTGATGTCACAGGAGGGCCAGATTGATTTGAGTTGATAGGAAGGAAAAAGTATCTTAAATGACCACTTTTTAAAACCAAGGGATGCAGAAGAGCATCACTAAATACACAATAAAAAGAAAACCTTGAAGCAGATGGTCTACAGCAGCAGATGACCATACTGGGTGACTTCTGTCACATAAGAACAGGAAACCGAAGTTGCAATTCAGATAGATTCACCAATACTGGATTGATTTCTGCTGCAGAATTCAGGTGGTAGGGTCAGATTTAAAAAGTACACAACATGAAAGCATGGATTCATCCTGCTTGTATCAACAGTTCAGGCAGCTCTGAAGGCACAAAGGGGTACAACCCAGTACTAGCAAGGCGTAACTAATAAGCGGCAGTGAGTGTATATTTACAGTAAATCACCCATTATTTAAAAGCCACATCCGTTGAAAGCAATTGTCAGAACCGACTGCTATCCAGCCCTGCGTCAGACTACATGAAAAGGTTTTTGGGGGTGTCAGGGTGACACAATGTTATTACATGTTACTCCTGTTTCCTGTGGCTTGGTCCCACCCGCTTTGGTGTGGCGGGCCCTCTTCGCGTGACAACTCGTGCATCCGGGCGCCACAGGCCCTGCAGGTCAGATCAACAGCATCCAGACTTCTCCTGCATGTCTCTTACAGCAGCACTGACCGAGTTTAACGTCTCTCTGATCCGTTTGGGAACAAATTGTTGATAAATCACTGCATCTCCTCTTTATTTCCTCCTAACAACTGTCTCTTTTCACTTTCCATGCACTCTGATGATAGCATAATGCACTTTTTCTACAAGTAAGCAACTATTAAAGATTTTCTTTTTCTTGAAGTGTGATCTTGAAAATCGCAACACAAATCAGCATGTGGATCATCTGGGTCACATGTAGGTGCTGCAGCAAGTTCAGAATGTGTCAGCGCCACAGAATTTAAATAAAAAAACACATCATGTAACTAACTCACCTTAGTCGTTTTCACATTGTATTTGATTATATTTAAGCATTAAGTGTTGGGTATATATTGTAGTTTGGGTTTTTTCATCTTTGAAAGATAAGGCTGTCAGGCTATTATGTATAGTTTTTTTATTGCCTGCAAAACCTGTTAAAAAGCCCCAAACCAATAACTGGTTGAAGACCTCACTGGCTAAAAAAACAGGGCATATGGAAATCCTCCTGTCGCTTACCAAAGAGTTACTTAAACAAGGTTAATGGTTCCAGTTAACATTATCTCAGTTTGTTGTTGGTTTTGACTTTCTCATGTTAATGATTGACTATAAAAAATTATGCCAAATATGAACACATATCAGTGTTATTTGTAAAAGATTAACAGCAAGATATTTAAAAGCAGACAGCTGGCATTTACGCTAACATACCACCTCATTGTGCATGAATTAAATCAAGCCGAATAGGCCCCATGGTTTATTAATTAAAGAAGAAATACCTCTTTCATTGTCAGGCATGACTGTGTTTCTGTACTGATGCCTACCTCTGTCTAAACCTGCTCTTCTTCTTTGTTGCCCCATTCCTTTATCCCGGCTCCGGTTTGCCTGGCAATTCTGGGAACCGTAGGTCCTCCAGGTTAGACTCCAGTGGTTTGATGGCTTTGATATATGTAGCCATTTAAACTGAGTTTCATGCCGGGTCGGGGTTAGTTCACATCAATTTCTCTCAGTTCAAAGCATGTAAAAGCGTGAATCCACTTCACTTTTCCTCTGTGCACCACCACAGTGGCTTTTAAATCAAATAATCAATATGTAATTGAAGTGCAGATTTTCAGCTTTAGCTCAATGGTTTTAATAATTTTTTTTTGCAATGACTGCTTAGAAGTCATTTTTATACACAGACCCAAATTTTTCAGAGGTTCAAAAGTAATTGAACAGTTGACTGAAAAGCAGTCTCATTGCATGGTGAGGCCTGTTCCCTTCTTATTTTGTGACAAATTAAGCAGATGAAAGATCTGGATTTGATTGCAAGTGAATAGGCTGAACAAAAATAAACCTTCTAGAGAGACAGGAAAGACTTGTAGTGATTTGGAGTGGCCAAATCACCACTAGTTCATTCTTAAAGAGGATGAATGCACTGAGCACCACAGAAGACAACTAACTATGATCACAGAATTATTTCCATAGTTAAGAGAAACAACTTTACAACATCAAGCCAGGCCAAGAATAGTCTCAAGGAAGTAGGAGTGTCATGGTCTAAATCAAGAGAAACCTTAAGGAATGTAAATACAGAGAATTTACAACAAGGTGCAAACCACTGGTTACACTCAAGAACAGGCCAGATTAGAGTTTGCCAGAAAACATCTAAAAGTGTCTGCGCAGCTCTGGTAGAAAAAAAACCAACCTTGTACCAGCGTAATGGGAACAGAAAAGTACAAAAGAGAGAAAGTGGTGTGTCTCTTGATCTGAGACACACCACATGAACCACATCATTAGCGATTACTGATAACTGCTAATAGAAATATGACTTGTGTACGGGGCTCAGATTCAGCCAAATGCTGCAAGACTACAGCCTACAGTGCCTAATAGAGCATGCTTTTTAGTTAATTAATCCAAAACTGAATAAATAAGCAGCAACTGGAGTTGGCAGTAATAAAGTCCTGAAAGATAATGTCAAGGCAGGAGATACAGTACATTTGGTGATATCTATGGGTTCTAGACCCATCACCTACTGCAAAAGTTTTTTTTATCCAAGTATTAAAAACAGTCCTTATATTTTATATTTATGTCCATTTCTACAATTAATCAGACTCTTAGGAAAAGAGGGACTATTTATAATTCCTTACCAGTTCATGAATAATCTTTAGTTAAACGTCTTGTTTTAAAGCTCAAAGTTTGGACTTCAATCACATCTTGATTGTTTGATTGAAAAAATAACTGTGATGTTGTGCAGAGGCAAGAGTACAAAAATGTGTAATAGTCCAAAAACATTGGGACCGAACTGTATGACAAAACTGTTAATGATCTGAAGATGAATTTACCCCGGCCCTAACTTCTGGATTTGTGTGACGGTTTATGTTATAAATTAAGTTTAGTGTTAAATCACGTTTGCTTTCACCCTTTCTTCACCCCACAGGACAGTTCGCCCAGGACTTATAACCATAAAAAAAACCCTGCACACAGTCAAGTTGCAAGTTTACTGTTTTTCGGGATTGTTTTTACCTGAAGATCTTCTTAAAATGTTTCTCTACCATGATATTTAGTTATCAGTAACATACATGTGTGTTTATCCCGTTCTGTCAGATGAGGCAATCATAGTAACCAGTAATCAATCTCAGGGTTCACTATTAATACACCTGGAACACTTCAATCTGAAAATGAAACTCTTCAGTTTGGTGTGTGCAAGGTTTTCCCAAGGATTTAAAGAAAGGAACCACGCAAATACTTTTTCACATTTGTCACACTTACATGTTTCAAAGATAATCTTAATAAACACAAAATGCAGTTTTTTAAATGATGATTTCATCTTCCAAACCTTCCAAACCCGTGGCATCAAGAACTGCAATCAAGTATTTGTGATAACTGCCAGTGAGTCTTTCACATCACTGTGGAGGAACTTTGGCCCACTCTTCTATGGAGTATAGTTTTAATTCAGCTACATTGGAGAGTTTTCAAATATGAACAGATTATTTAACTTCATGCCAAAGCATCTCAATCTGAGTGAAGTCCATCAAGATGTTTTTTTTGTAAATGTGTGAGCCTTTGTGTTCTTCTTGGTCACTGGTCTTTTCCTTGAACTCCCCCATGGATGCTATTTTTGCCCAGTCTCTTTCTGATTGTTGAATCATGAACTCTGACCTTAAGCGAGCCAAGTGAGGCCTGCAGTTCTTTAGATGTTGTCCTGGGTTCTTTTGTGACGTCCTGGATGAGTCATTGATGCGCTCTTGGATTAATTTTGTTAGGTCAAACACTCCTGGGAAGGTTCACAACTGTTCAAAGTTTTCTCGAGTCTCAAGCTTTCTCACCTATTTCTTTAGATCGTGGAGTGATGTGTTGCTAATTTAGATCTTTTAATTTACTTCATTTTGTCAGACAGTTCTATTTAAGTAATTTCAGCAGGTCTGCCAGTAATCAGGCCTGGGTGTGGCTAGTGAAATTGAACGAAGCTTTAAAAGCTGCATTTTGTATTTACTCAGATTATCTTTGTCTAATATTACAATTTGATTGATGATCTGAAACATGTCTGTGTCAAAAAATGTAGAAATCAGGGAGGGGACAAATCATTTTTCACATCAGAATAAGACCCATAAGAAAGCATAAAAGTAAATTAGCCAAAAATGTTTTAATTAATTGCTTAATTAAAATCAAAATTTGATCACAACCCTGGTGAAAATAAAAAACACATAATCAACAGTGTTGTGTTGTTTTTGTGTTATCATATCTGACCTTTCATTCTCTGCGTGTGAAGGTCCACCCGGTCCACAAGGCCCTCGTGGACTCCCAGGAACTGGCGGCGTTAAGGGAGAAAAGGGTACTCTTGGCACACCTGGAATTCCTGGCATCCCCGGACAGAAGGGAGATCCTGGTTTTCCAGGAAATCCGGTAACACCCTGTTTTACATTTACTTCATTATTTTCTGAGTCTAAAAGAATGCAGATCTATATTTCTTTGTCTTTCATTAGCTGAGCTCACAATATCTGTACAACCCTTTCTTCTCAGGGCATACCCGGTCCTGCTGGCTCCCCTGGTGTGAAGGGAGATATAGGACAGCCTGGTGTTCCTGGATTCCCTGGTCTGTTCACAATAACAGCATTTGTGCTTCTTTTTTTTTTACCCAAACACATATTTCAGTCTTCAGCATTTATTTTGAACAGAGCCTAAAGATTTGTTTTTATCAGGATTGAAGGGTGATATTGGATATTCTGGCCCCAGTGGCCCTCCTGGAGATCGTGGATTACCTGGAGAACGGGGTGGGTGAACATGTTATCCTTTTCTTCTAGAGTGAATACTTAGTTGACCTATAGATGACCATGAGACTACCTTCAAAAGAAAAATCTGTGCTGCTGCTTTATTTTGTTCTGTCTCCCTCCCCTCACACCCAGACAAGCGCGCTAACAGGAGAATTTTCTCATGTTAATAGGCACTCCGGGTGATCCCGGTGAAGGTTCGCCTCCCATTGTGCTAAAGGGAGAACGGGGACCCCCAGGTCTTCAGGGCCTACGTGGTTCTCCAGGACCACCTGGTTTGCCTGGTTCACCTGGAGGCCCAGGTAAGTGAATATAGATTCTTTAATGGGAACTGATGAAGGTAACATAAAAGACACAGGACAGCATCAAATGATTATACTGCTCTTCCCAAAGGGGAAGCAATCCTACAAAGCTATCTTTACTGTGCTTTTATGGACATTTATAGTTCTGAGGAAAGAGGTTTTCAATTTTTGCATTTAATACATATTAAATAGGTTTTTTGTATTTCAATAAATACTAACAAAATGATTTCTAGGAGTAAATTATGGCCGCATCTGTGATCCTAAAATAAGATTTTGTACTATTATTACTTCTGATAGCACGGCCGAATATTTTGGACATTTTCCATAACGCTAGGGGACAGATTAAACAGTGAATTTTTCAAAGTAAAAGCAGTACTTTGTAAGTCACATATTTTGTCATGAATTTTCTTTGACTCAGACAGTATACAACCATTTTCACAGGCTCTTCTTCTCACACAAGTGCCTTACAATATAGAAACCATGACAATTTTATATTTGGGCTAATATGTGATGAGTAAAATGAACTAAGGTGGAAAAAATTGATGGAGTCATTGCCTCTCCTACCTCCTGGTCTCAGGTATCAAAGGTGACCCTGGTGGTCCTGGGAGTGATGGTCCTCCTGGCTTCAACGGACCTCCCGGCAGGAAGGGAGACATTGGTCCTGCAGGTCAGCCTGGTAAGTAAGGCAGAGAGTCTCATTACTGACCTGCTCGTAGAAATGGTTATTTGAGCTTTTAGTTGAGATTTTGATGTTTCTGTGGATACTGGTACTGTTGCTGGCCTGAGGCTTCTCATTGCTAATACAGACATTCCCCTTATCACAGGTCAGCCTGGCAACCCTGGTCCCCGTGGTTCAGATGGTCCACAAGGTCCTCCTGGTCCCCCAGGATCAGTTTCTGCTGCTCACGGTTTCCTCATTACCCGGCACAGCCAGAGCACCGATGACCCAGAGTGCCCCACTGGAACTAGGTTTATCTATAATGGATACTCTCTGTTGTACGTGCAGGGCAACGAGCGGGCACATGGACAGGACCTTGGTAGGCTTTACCTAGAAGTTGCATTGTATCAGAAAGCTGTCAGAAAGCAGTTCATATAACTGACCTTCTTCTTTCAGGCACAGCTGGTAGCTGCCTGCGCAGATTTAGCACCATGCCCTTCATGTTTTGCAATATCAACAACGTCTGCAACTTCGCATCCCGCAACGACTACTCCTACTGGCTGTCCACGGACCGACCCATGCCCGAAAACATGGCCCCCTTCGTGGGAGAGAGTATCAGGCCTTATGTCAGCAGGTATGATGGGAGGAGGGAAGAGCAGTACTGTTGAATTCAGGGAAGTGTGTAAATCTTGTGTTTTCCTTTGTATGTGCATCCAGATGTAGAGTGTGTGAAGCTCCCGCCATGGTGATTGCAATTCACAGTCAGACTATCCAGATTCCTTCTTGCCCTGACAACTGGGACGTACTGTGGATAGGATACTCCTTTATGATGGTAGGAAATAACACTCACACACAAACAAACACACACTCAGACTCTTCCATCCCCACCTTGACTAAAATCTCACACTGGCTTGATCTTCAAGCAGCAACTTGCTTTCCAAAACCCCAAATTCTTATACACAAAAGCTGAGTAGCAAAGTGAGTATTTTTGTTTTCAAAATACAGGACCCTGTACCGGTTAATTACAGTAGTTGTTTTTTCTCATCAACTGTGTATAAAAGATCAACAAAACAGATTGGACATGAGCATGCTGCACACTCACATGGCAGTGATTTGTCATGTCCTTATAGCAAACCCTCCTTATTGTTTATTTTAATCATATTTTACAAAGTGAGAGCCACACTGTACTGAAACTCAGTTTCAATTCATTTCAGTTTTATTTCTATAGTGCCAAATCACAACAACAGTCACCTCACGACGCTACTACTGCTACCACTCAGCGAGCAGCAGTGATACTTTTGCGACACAAATGGAAACAGAGACCATTTGCCATCAAAAACAGAAGTTGCACATTTTGAAATATGGTTGATTGCCATGAAAGGACACAACCTTTACTAAGTGAAAAACTTCTATTCAAACTCTAGGCAACAGCTGCAGTCTGCTAGCAACCAAAGCAATCGCATGGAAGTTTGTAGTGCAGCACTGTGCACCTCTTTGAGACCAAGCAAGCAATACACATTCCTCCATAGCAACCAGTGGTTGCCGGGAGGTCTCTAGGCCCGTGTGACTAAAATCTGTCAACTGTTATGAGTTGGGTTGGTGGTAGAAACTTCTCTCCAACTGCACCAGCACAGAAAATGTGACCAGCATCCCCCATCTTCTGCCTTTTTTCCCCTTTTAGAAGGAGTTCATACATTAAGAAAACTAAAAAAAAATTTAATGGGATCTTCTCTACAATTCTAATTCTTCTTTCTCTCCCCACAGCACACCAGTGCGGGTGCAGAGGGCTCCGGTCAGGCTCTCGCCTCCCCCGGCTCCTGCCTGGAGGAGTTCCGCAGCTCCCCTTTCATCGAGTGCCACGGCAGAGGGACATGTAACTTCTATGCCAACTCCTACAGCTTCTGGCTGGCCACCGTCGAACCTTCTGAGATGTTCAGGTGTGGATACATTTGCAAACTTCTGTGAAGGGGAAAGTTTATTTATGAGAAAATATCCTCACATCATCGTACCCACAGCAGGACATATCCATGGTTTTATGTCATTAACACCAATTTCTGACCCTAACATCTGGATGGTGAAGCAGAAATTAAGACTCATCAGAACAAGCAGAAGTTTTCCAATCTTCTGTTGAACAATTTTGTGAGCCCATGTGAATTGTAGCTTCAGGCTACGTCCACACGTAAACGGCATTTTGGGTCACTGAAAACGGAGATTTTTTTAAACTCCTGCCAGGGTGGAGATTTTTTAAAACTCAGTTTTTGCGTTTAGGTGTGGACGAGGAAAATGGAGATTTGGTCACGCAACGTCAAAGGTGTGCACCTTTTTTGACGTCACGCTGTGCGCCACGTTATTGTTTACATGAGATGAATTTCTACAGTGGTGCATAGAGACAAAACTGCTGCTGTTAATCTTACTATCTGCAGTTTTTACACACTTACATATACACACACAGTTACTGTCCCTCCATTTAGAAAGGCAGAGGCAAAAGAGTGAACTTCGGATGTGGCTTCTACATTCAACACAGACGCTCTCACAACCCAAATCCCGACGTCGGTTTTGAATAAATTTAATTTTTTTTAAATTAAATTTATGCATGCTGTATGCATTTTGTTCATTCCTAAGTTGTGAGTCTACACAACAGCCAAAATACTGTCTTTAGTTATTAACATTTGAAATGATGACGGCACTTGAAAAGTAACACAAAACTAGCTGCCTTTCCAGAAAAACAAAAACTTTTCGGAAGCACTTAAGATTTTGTGAGGGCAAAAAACCCGTTTAGTCTTTCCCTCGCAGGCTTCTAGACTTCTGATTGGCCAACATTTTGTTTTTAGCGTTTACACGTGGACGGAGATATTTTTTTAAAGCTGCACGTGTGGACAGGATTTTTTTTTTTTTTAAATGAAAACGTAAAATCTCCATTTTCAAAAATATCCGTGTACGTGTGGACGTAGCCTCAGTCTTGCCTCTCTAATTTTCAAGATTCAAGACTCTTTATTGTCATTATGCAAGAATTGTCACAGTCTGGCAGAGGCAGACTGTATGTGTTGGAAAAAGGACTCAAATGGAGACCAAAAACAGAACGTGACGTGGATTAACAGAAAACGGGCAGTTTATTAAGGGTGGCAAAAATAATTACAAACAAAGGTCATGGGTGCAACTAAACCATAACCT
>VUQG01023867.1:95012-113913 GCA_015106755.1 Etia nguti | reverse complement strand
AAAGGGAAAGACCATCTCTGAATCGAGGAGGGGGCCTAAGGGTACATCTTTCGCCATCTTACAATGCTGTGATTGCAGCCATTCCCCAACTCTCTGTGAATGGTACTCATGGCCATTGATCAGTGGTCTTTGATCAGTGGGTTTTGGTCAGTGGTTGTTGATCAATGGTCATGAGAATTTGCATAATTAAGATTAAGGAACTGACCTCCCAGCCCATTGTTCCTTCAGTGGGCTGGTTTCAGTCGTTATGCAAATGTACTGTTTATAAGATTGGGGAAACCTGCAGTCAGCTGAGACTGAAGAAGTCACTTGGATGAGTGACGAAACGTTTCTCCCACAAAACGCTACGTCCAGATGAACAGAATCAACTTTTGGAGAGTAATAAAATACTGCACTGCATTCCTGATACAAAAAATATGGCTTCATATCTACATTTCAGTTAATTTTTTAATTGCTGGTGGCAACTCAAGACTGATAAGAAGCTCTTTGAGCACATAAGAATATGCCTGACATTGGCATGAGATTTAAAAAATGGCGACTTGCTATATGAGGGTAGTCAGCCAGCAAAAACACAGAAGGGAATGGGAACATCCCAGTGACAAGGAATGATGACCGATAAAGTATAGAGCGGTAACTGTACTACCACAGACCTAGCCGTTGTACAGCCACATCTGGCCCTTTGGTTGTCCCTGACCAGCCCATGTTTGGCAATTCGGATTCAAATGTAAATAAGTGCATTATGAGACTAAACACACAGAGAAATACAAGAACCTGATTGATGCAGACTAGAAACCTTTGCTGGCAAAGCTGCATAAGCAACAAAAACTTTTTACACAGATTTACACCTTAAATCATCTGATTTTACTGAAATCTTTTTTTTCCCCCCTATATTTAGCTTAAAATGGTGCAGAAAACAAAAGTAATGATAAAAAACACCAAGCATTATAACACAAACACAACTAGTGAGTGAAAATACTCATTTATGTTATTTCTACAAACATGTATGTATATCAATTTGGGAGTCACTGGCAATTAACCTGCTTTACCACTGACATATGAGAACATGTTGCTTGTTTCATTGCCACCAAGAGCCAATCTTTTTTTTTTCGTACTTTGTTATTAAGAATATTAATTGCGTTCATTAAATCATGGTCGCTGGTTGTAAACAAGTGCACGTATGAGAAATGGAGGCTGGAGGATGGTGAACAAAAAAATGTTTCCACTGTTGCAAAACATGTAAAATGCGGTGTGTAATTAAATATATAACATTTGTTATTTCATAGGTTACTGCAGTATATGCCCTCAAAAGTTCCAAGAGCACTTGAAACATCACCTTTATTCACACATACCTAGAAAGTTCATATGAAACCTATTTTTGGTTCCAGAATACAGACGTTGTGTGAATCTGCGGCTTGCAGAAATGCACAGCGCCAACTTTTTATTCTGACAGCTGGGTTGGATGCTCTATAAAAGTCTAATACATCAATTGAAACAGCAAAAGGAATCAAACAAATTGGCCTGTGAGTGGGAAGTATTTTGAGGACAAAAGCTGAGTGTAGAAATGTATGAGTTTGGCTGGGTGTCTGCGTGGTTGCACAAATATTAATGTGTGGGAGTCGGATCCTGGGATGTTCTTCAGTGTTAATGCTGGGCTTCAAAGATGGCAGATACAGTGGACGTGCTGGTTGCAGATGCGTCTGGAGAGCCCGGCTTGAGTCACAAGAAAAATTTCTGCCCAACAGAAGGCATATTGATTCATACCTCCACATGAGTACACATCACCAAAATGGTATTTTTCGTTTGCCACATGCAGCCAACCCCTAAAAAGAAACACCATGTCTGTAAACAAATGTCTTGGCTGACCATCAAAACCAACAGACCTTGTGCCCTTCCACAGAGATTCTAGCCTGTCAGAGGGTAATCAACTCTCAAATAAAACCAACATCAAGGAGGCAAGGATTTATACAAGAAGCTGGTACGGAGCTTTGAACTCAGCATCATTCCCCATTGCTCTTGGGAGTGGGATGTTTGTAGAATCTTGACCTCAGACACAGGAATAGCATGCATTCATTTTAATCCTACACTTGAATTGTGCTTCTCATTCATTTATGCGGTTTCTCTCTTGGAGGAATTCACCATCTTTGCATCTCCGAGCTTCAAAACGGGCTAATTTCTTTGGTGTGGAAAAGCCCTGAATTTAAGTATGTAATTATTTACCATGTAGGTTGTGATCTGGATGACAAGGCTCATGGCAGGTCTTTGTTTAAGTACAAGGTTCACGGGTTGATGTCAGTGGATGAAAGGGTCTGAGAATAAAACACTAAATGTATGATGCTACAAATGATTTGTCTTTCTAACGTATACGTTAGTATTATCTCACCCTAAGGGTTTTCTCACTTTGGTGGGTAGTGTAGTGGTTTACACATTTGCATAACAAGCAAAAGATGGGAGGTGACACATATCCCTTTGAGGTTGCATCAAGAAAGGCATTCAGTGTGAAAACTGCTCAATCAAACATGCAGAGATAGCCACTGTGGAAACCCTTAGTGAATAAAGGAGCAGTCAAAAGTAGCTTAAATGGTATTTCTCAATTTATAGAATGTGTGATTTATTTTAAAGGATCCTATCAAACTAAATTTAATGGAACAGAAGCATTCAGTGCAAACAAAGATACCTTCTTATCTTATCCCATCAAAAACAAACTTGCAAACTTGTCTAATGAAGAATGAAAACTGATAAAGAAATTGACAAAGTAGACACTTGTAGTAACTGAAACAAAGTTTTTTTTTCTTCCTGAAGTCTTGCAAGCATGTCGATGGAACTATCACTACACTACTACTTTTATGTGCCACCGCTCATTTTGGTTTCCATAAAGGGTCAAAGAATACAGAGGTATTTTACACGTATTTTTGCAGGCAGTGAATAAAAGCTTCCTAAATGTAATTAAAAAAAAAAAGGATAACAGTCCATTCTATCTATACATACGGCCTGGAGCATATTTTTTAGAAATAGGTCACGGTCTGTGTCAGAGCCCCTTCCTTGTAGCCAATAGGAAATTGTAACCCATAAAATTATCAGCCTTGCTTCAGCCTCGTGGCCTACATTCAATACAAACCCGTGTGGCTGCTGAGTGGCAGAAGTCATTATTCCCGGCTGCTGTTTTAATATTGTCCATTTAGCCTGATCCCGATAAGCGTCTCGCTCACTGAAATTAGATGGCACCCTCTCCTTGGCCGCCAATCTCAAACTGATTAATTCAATAGGCGTTTTCTTACATTTTAAGCTGTTAATGGAATTTGGTGGTATATTAGAGTGAGAGAACACACCTTGGATGAATACTGAGTTACACTATTCAGTAATTTATCACCTGCCTGCCGATATAGTGACTCCTATATTGCAAAAAGTCTGTCAAATGAAATGCCTTTGAATGTTTGAGAAAGAGCCGTGTTTGTTTTGCCTGGGCTTTCTAACTAATCAGCAAACGGTCTACAGATGACATGAAAAAACCATCCGAGTTGCCAAATCACAATACAGGCTAACAACCAAATGTTTCAACATGGCTGACCTCAATCTGCAAGACATGAGTGGAACACACAGTGCATTTAGATAGAGTATGTGTGTTCATCACCAGCCGCACGCCGTCCTTTTCAATATGTATGAAACCTGCAGTGATCCCAACCATGCAAAACACCCAGCCTAATCGGATAAAGTAAGGGGGTTCCATATTCACGCTATATCAAAACACATCTAACTTTTGAATTAGAAATTATTTCCATTTTCCAGTGAATTGCAGCGAATGGTATGTTCAGGCAATCTAGCTGTGTGGTGCATGTGTATATTCCTGATTCTGTGTTTAATAAGTTTGTGTATGCTTGTGTATGTGAGCCTTTGATGCATAACTGCATCAGCAATTCCCTGCAACTATAAATTCAAAATAAATGAGATTAACATTTGTTTATATTTTTGAATTTTTTTGTTTACAGTTTTTTTGTGGACAGAAAGGGGGAATAAATACTTGATGAAGGGTGGAACAAGCAGGATGGTAACATTTAGATATACTGTGTTATTATTTACTGGTTGGTGAGTGCCAGTGCATTTTAGAAAATATCTTCCTGTTCAGAGCCTGTAGCAGTATACAGCAGTGCTCATACATATTGCCCACAACAGGTTTCAATCTGGCCCACTGGATGGCCTGATAGTAGACAAGTCATTAATAATTGAAACGTTTTTGTGGTGTGGTGATGCCTGCCAGCATTACTACACACAAGTGGAAATGTATAGAAAGTTAAATATATTTCGAGATCTCAAGACATTTTGACTCATGAATTTTTCTTTAGTGCAAAAGCATTTTGTATGTAAGGTTTTTGTGCCTTTATACAGCTACTTTGATCTGCAATGCACATGTAATGAGCCTCACAGGCCTAGAGACCAGTCAGCGACCCCCTGTCAACCTCTAGTCCTTAAAGAAAAATGCGTATTTCCGGTTAGCAAGTGGTTGGTGGAAGTTGCTGTGAAAGTGGTCACAAAGAGGTATACGGTCCTACACAAGAAACTTCCTTATGATTGTTTTGTTGCTAGCAGATTGCTGTTTTCACCTGCAGTTTGCAAGTTTCAATCAAGTTTCACTACTCCTCGAGGAGCAGTTGGCCAGTGTTTGTAGGCAGGTAGCTGACTTCCAACTATAGGTGGCCACAGCTAGTGGCTAGCTGTACTTTAGCCGTGTGATTACTAGCAACCAAAGCAATCATAAAGAGATTTTTAATGCAGAAACCCCTTTGCAACCATTTCTTAACCACTTGTTAACAATGTTTCCCTCAAAAATAGAGGTTGTCAGGGGATCACCGACTGGTCTCTAGGCCGGTGTGACTGAGACCCAAAGAAAACGCTTTCAGAATGTCATCGTTCTTTTTTTACTAAATGGGGAGGAGGTAAGGTTTGGACGAATAAGGGCTGGGTGTGCATTGTGTGCTATGATTTGTGGGGGTGTTATAGGTTTTACTGCAGTGGTTTTATTGTCCCAGCTCACTTGAGTTCAGATTGGCCTGTATGTGGCCCCCTGAGATAGAATTTAAGGCAGACTTATTTGTGTTCCGATGGGTGTCTCATATAGAAACTTTGTATTTAATGCCACAGATATAACTTGTTTTGAGATTCAAAACAAAGTTCTTGTAGATGGTTGACTTAAACCAAGCCAGCAAGTGTTAAATAAGTTTATTGTACATATCATATAGTAGGAGCATACCTAAAACAGTAACAAATTAACATTCAAAAATACATTAATTTTATCTCTAAATAAGAAGAAAATATTTAATCTACATTTTAGATTTATTTTAATGTTAATGTCAGTTCCTCCAAAGCATTTTTCTTGCTATATTTGGTATTCTTACTGTGTATCTCACCTGAGCAGGTACATGGAGAGGATGGTGATGGAAAGGAGAAAAAGGACGGCATAGAGGAAGAGAGTGATGATCACCCCTGCTGCACCTGATTTGTCAGCTTGATAGAAGTGCCAATAAAGCTTGGCAGCATCCCCCACTGGTGTGTCAGGGCTGTAGGAGAGGCGCTAAGGAGACAAGGATTAAAAATAAATAAATAAATAGTTTGTTATAACTGTGGACACAGAAAAGCTCTTTTTCTAAATGAAGATCACAAGACAGTTCAAGGATTTCCTTTCACATATTTAAAAAAATTGAAATATAACAATGTTTTCTCTCCCTTTTTAGGTTTAAGTTGCTGCCTACATTAAACTGCAGCAAGAAATGTCCAAACCATTTCAGTCACCTTACACATCTAACCCACTGCCAAAAAAGACACCCATCCAACCTTGCACATTTTGCTTCTCACCCTCTCTGCACTCTTTTTTTTGTAATCTAAAGTCACTTTGCCAAGATAAAGTGAACTCCTATTTAAAGTGCACAAGTGTCCAAGTTATTTTTAAGTGACTTACCCCGAGGATGGCGTCCACTGCAAAGACTGCCAGGGGGTCGAGGACTGTCCACACTCCCTGAGCCATGATAAACTTTGACGTGAAGGAAGGGAGTGAGCCAAATATCTGTTGACAGCCCCATCTGATCAGAACCAGCAGGAACGTTATTGCGTTCAAGGTCAGGGGACCCACCACCACCATTGCCAGCTCCTCCCGGGTGTGGAGTAAAGAACTCTGGTACACGAGGTCCACCGTGTGTGCGTGGAAGTGGAATCTGGTGAGAGAGGAAAGTGTCAATACGTGTGTACCATATTTGTGTTTGTGATGCTTTGCAGCTCAAGGGCAGCTGTTTCCAGCAACTCCATATACTGTGTTATAGTATTTGTGGCTAATTCACTCAAATGACTTTGACGGCATTATAGCTGGCTATTGTTTGCTTTACTGGTTAGTAGAATATTTTTAAGGAAACCTTTATACCTGTTATTATCATAAGAGACACTAAAGATGCAAAGGACACTGAAAGTAAGAGTATTAACACCTTTGCTGATACATGGCAGAGCTTATCCAAGCCTCCTGTTGTACGCTAAACTCCCCATTTACAGCAAGCCTCATGAGTTCCTTAATCTTCCCATCAGTCAGGAGGAGGTAGAGCCAGTGGTGGGAGAGGAGGGGTCCAGTTTTCTCTCATTAATTTCCATCTGATTTGCTCCAAGAGTCAAGCATCTCTCAGATTCTGTCCATTAATCTGACAGTAGAGGTCCATTGGTGTTTCATCTGAAGCAAATCTCTCAAGAGATTCAAGCCCCAAAAAGTCATTTCAGAGAACAGAGATTACCTCTCTGGATGACCGGTAAAGACATGAGACTCTGATGTGTTGTTTTTTATATTTCCAGACAAAATTCTAAGTAAAAATCTTAAAACCTCTCTCAAATGCTTCCTATTATTTTGCCAATAATACTGCCGGTTATAGACATTTTGTGCTATAATTAAAGTATGTTTAGTTAAGTACAACTTTGACATACTTTTTCTGTCCTTGAAGAATGTAATTTATGCTGCACTCTACTTCCGATCGCTCTTGTATTTAGCAGATTACGGTGAAAAACATCTTTAATAAGCACAAAAATATTATACTGCTTATGCCTACAGTATATGCTCGCTTATAATTCAGGGATATTCTGAATGCAAGGTGTTTAGTACTTTAGACCAGTGTAGTACTGCTTTGTAACTTGAGTCAGTGTGTAAAAGAAAAAAAGAGAAGAAATGAAGCACTCATAGATGACTGTAGAAGCACCGAAGGCCAGGGACTTCGCTCCTGGGGACACTTTGCAGTCCGATGATGTCCCGGAATGGATTATGGGAAATGAGAATGCAAAAACAAACAGACACAGAGGTAGAAAGGAAGAAAAAGGAACGAGTGTGAGATATAAGGGTGAAGCGAGGTATGCCTGTCATCATGCTAACTGCTCTGACTGTCACTTAGTCTCTCCCTCCCTCCCTCTCAATGGGCACCACCAGCTCTGACCATTGCATGGAGAGAGAAATGCTTGGAGGGAGAGCAGCAGATTTGGACATGTGGAAGTTGTCATCCAGCGTTGACCCCCTCTGTTTTCACATTTTTGTTTTCTATCCGCCCCCTCAGTCCATTCTTTTTTCCTTTTTTTCACTCAGCCACATTTTTTTTCTTCCTGCTCTCTCCTCCATCACTTTCCATGATGTTTGCGCCCCTGAGTTATTGTAATAAAAACCTGGTTGTATGCATGTTTGCAGCCAGCCCTTTTATTGTGATGAATTAAATCAGCACCATATGCTATTCCAATGTGATTTAACAGTTCTGTGGCATCTTATTGCTGTTTATTATCAATGCTGCGTACCAAATAATAACAATAAATTCCTTCCAAATAATGTAGCCTTTTGGGACTTAAAGCTGTGTGGTGAGCAAACTCCCCCAGCAATGGTTTGTTAATATTGAGAAAGTCTTGTTAAAATGTTAATGGGGGGATTCCAAACAGATGATCTGGGTGTATCAAGCCTGCATTTGCCAACACACACACCAAGACACACACAGCACATCCTCATCCTCTCAGCTTGTTATCCTCTCCACATCCTATTTTCCCATAACTGTACACTGCATGTGTGTGAGCCTAAATACAGGCCATGTTATGTGTGGCCATGCTAATGAATTTACAGTATGGTAATATGCTGCTATTATCTGGTATGTGTCAGTCCTCCGTTTTTATTAATGGATTTATGTCAGCAGCAATGTGTGCGCTCGAAAAGTTTTGTGCGTCTGTGTGTGTATTCATGCGATCCTCTTCCATGCATGTGTGTGCGTGCAGGGCAATATCAAAGGAAGCAAACTCACTTGTTGACAGGAACTGCTATGGCCTGGAGGTAGAGCCACTGGCTGCAGTAATGCAGGTAGACCCTCAGAAACCACATCAAAGCCAGCAGCAGTATAATGAGGCCGAGCTGCTGAACGGAGCCATGCCAGCTACTATGCAGTTGTTGTTGTTGCCGCAGCAACGGCAGGCCCAGCTCAGATGGCAGCAGGGAGAGAGCCAGACGGGCTCGGTCAGACAGACACGGAGGACAGGAGCCAGGTCCAGTCAGTTGTGATCTGTTTTCATAAGAGGAGGATCATACACACTGTACATGACTATCTGAAGTTTTCTCTTCACCATTTCTTTTTTTTAGACACTGATTATATTACTCAAGTATATAAGTATGTGAGTTCATTACTCAGATTTCCTCGAATGAAAGCATTTTAATGTCTTTTTTTTCTCGATAATTTTACATCACGCTTTCAGGATGGATGGTTTAAACTCATGGTGGATAAGAATGTTCATGCACAGGTGACCACATTAAGCAAGATTACTGGAACAGAACAAAGGTGTTGACTTTGTTCTGTCGATTTGGAGGTTATGACAATCACTTTGAATAACGATGCAAATCCTTCCTCCTCTTTCTGTTGCATACTATTCAAAAGCTTATTTCCATCATGAGAGCGATGCAGTAAACATTAAAGGTAGGGAAATGTAGTATTCAAATTGGCACACGCACGCATACAATTGCCAACATATACACAAGTGCTCTCTCTTTTTTTTTTCTCTCACTAACACACCAAAGACACGCAAACAGATAGGAATCCCTTTCAGCGGTGCAAAGCTTCCCTCAGCACCTCTGCCTCCTATGTGCCGCCCTTTGTCAGGCCTGCTCAGCTATTCCCTTTCATAAGGAGTGCACAGATGGAGCAGTGGAGGCAGGAGGAAAGGAAAGGAAAGGAAAGGAAAGGAAATACCCTAACGTAAATACTTGACATTTCACATTTGTGTATAGGTAAATTAGGTGTGCATTTACAACATTCATTGACTTTTATCCAATATAGTTTGCACATGTCAACAAGCAGTGATAGTGATGACTCCTAACATTCGCCTGATAGTAATTAGAACAAGACTTAAAGTAGGTGTTTACAGTAGAGCTATAGTGAGGATCACACAATGTGACTTAAGGCCTATGCCTGTGGACATCCCCATGTCTCACCACTGTGTCCCAGAGCACAGTTGGAATTCACTTTGTAGTGTGTATCTAGGGAAAATGGTACATTGCCTAAAGACGAAAAACCGAATCAATTGTATTGCTCTCTCACCCCCATTACCAAATGTGGGCTAGACTTGCATCAAAATGTACCAGTGCATTGTGTTCCCTGCTTCTACTAATATGAAAATATGGAGCCTCACATAGTTTTGTTTGAAGCCAGAGATAATTTTGGCCGTCGCTGTGAGGTGTGAAGTGTGAAATTATCTGAAGTTGAATCAAGTTTCCTCAGTGGATGCTATTTAGAGCAGTGGTATATTTTGCTGTACATGTGGGAAAAGTTGGAATTCATTGGAAAAAAAAAGTGCTCAGTCAAGAGTTTGGGCTGATAAATGTTCAAGCTTGGCTGAAATAACATTTAGCCCAACAGGATAAATGTGTCATGAAAGTCTGTTATCACTCAGCTCTCTGTTTGAGATCGTAAACTAAAGTATATTCCATTGCGAATAAACTGCGTGTTTCCTGTGTGAAACCACTGGTTGCTCATGCACACAGAGTAAATATATATATTTATTCAACCAAAGTCATTGTTTACTATCTCTGAAAAAGATCCAATTCAGTGCTTTTATACAAGATTTGGAGGTAAATTGCAAAGAGAAAGATGATGTCTTAGCAAACGCATCTCATGCTTCTCTATTATGATTTCCACAAAAGCACTTCCAGCTTTATCGCAACTTCACCGTGTTGCACAAAAATGCTCTCCACATCCCTGTAAACGCAGTGTGTCGCAGACACAGGCGAGATGCTACCCTGTCAACTGGCATCACGCAAAAACAGCAAATACAATCTGACGTCCGTCTTTCATGTAATGAAGATATTGATGATGCATGAAAGAGGAATATTTTTAGACCTCTTCACGTAGCGGGCCCCTTCTAAAGGAAACCGGTAACATGATGTGAAATCTGTTATCGCCACTGAATTGATTTCATTATGGCACCTCCAATTACAAAAGTATAATACAGAAAAATAGGGGAAGGCAGCAGGCGGACGTGTGGGATTTTTATCTCGCAGGGATGAAGGATGTTTCATTTCAATATCACAGCCTGTCCTTTGAATGGCTGATAGTATGTGGCATAGTGGCCAAGTGATGAAACCAACCATTTCAACAGGCATGCATGGGACATAATACTATATTTTAATTGTAGTTTTAATGCTTTTGTGAAATCTGGGCCAGAAGCTGTTTGCTCATTATCTTAGTTTTGATATGTTTGTTGTTCATACCCGTGTCATCAAAGCACATTGCAAAAGGACTCATCATCCACTCCAAACCTTTCCTGAGTGTGCCAAGGCCTGTAAATCAGATTTAACTAGCGTGTTTCTGTCAGCCACCGGAGTAAGAAGCATCTCCTGGACTGGTTTTCCCAGGCTGGTGTCCCTTAATGTTGTACGCTATGACAACAAACAGACGCTACGCTCTTAAAAATAGCACAAAGCGAATAGCAAGTAGTGACATGTATTATACCTTGAAGACGGCATGGGTAATACGAGATGGAAGGGTGGATGGGGGGAGGGAGTACAGTGGGGTGTTCCATTTAAAATAGCACACTTATGGTGTGAAGGCTCCAGGGCTGTAGGGAGTAAAGGTAACCTGCAGATTCCCTCTGCGTAGCCCCGATGGCTTAAACCCTCCAGTGTCAGACCACTTAAAGTCTTGGACTTATCCCTTTATTTGGAGGATTAAGATATTTTCTGTCACTTTCTTATTTAGGCCACCGGCATTGTTTTTAAATGCACTAAAACCACACTTCTTTTCCCACCTAGTCGAAGAGCAGTTTGCTGTTGGGGAAACAGAGAAAGCAAAAAAGCAAAAAAAAAAAAACTCACTGTGAAAATAGACTTAAGAGATTGACAGATAATGTAATTGTTTTCTTAGTGGCCCAGATGCATAAGTGTTGTGGTGATTATGGAAGTGTGATTATCTCTGTCAAGAGATAGGACTCAAGATACCACATCTTTGTTTATATTTCATTTTTGAAGAACGCTGATAATGAATTTGTTTTGAATTAGGAGAGTATCTGTCATCTGTCCTACGTGCGTTACACAATCAGGTCCTCTCTGAGGCGTTACTGGGGCTTGGAACGTGGTTAAAGGTTTTTGGTAATCCGGAAAGAAACTTATAGGTCATCATGTCAGCCTTGTCACCTGTAGGCAGTACCCATTTGATACATCAAGAGCTTAGAGGCATTGCTGGCTAATGACGGTTTCAGACACAGGTAGTGGCAAAAAGTGTTTAACTGGAATAAAACAAAGAACGCTGTCTATCAGCCAAGAAAAGAGAGAGCAAGTAACTGAGAGAACAACTAGTGAGGGTATAGCTGTGTATTTACAAGTGGTGAGAGCATAACTGTTCCGAATAAACTTGCGCTTTAAATGGTCTTTCACATATTTGATTGGCATTGTACTGTATATGGGCATCAGTAAGCTGCCAGTGTAGATAGTTATGATGGGGCATGTAGAGGGGAAGACCTAGGCTACTACAGAGTCAACAAAGCTGACTCAAAACATACCACAAGCATCGCATCCAAAGATGCGAGACTACTAAACACCTATATCACTTTGAATTACTGGAGCATGTCAGTAAGCCCAGCAACAACAGCATCCAGCATCACTGTCTCAAAATACAACAAAACAAACATAATATGATCAACAAAACGAATAATAAAAATAATAAATCCTCTTTTGCTTTAGATGTTAAACTAAATGGCCTTTTTGCTTTAATGCTGCATACTTGTGTAATGTTAACCAACCATTGCTCACTCCGGGCATAAGATATCTATCATTTTGTCAGAACATTGTTACATTTTACAAGTTGTTGGCACCAAAAAGTAGTTGGGAGCGCTTTGGCTTCTTTAGACTAACTAATTTAGCCTGGCATGCCACCTGCATAATCACTGTTACACACAAAGTAGACACACCAAGGCACTCCCTGGCCTCCCACAGCTGGATACTCCACAAAAACGGGTCCCCAACAGATTATTACTTCTTTCAATTGAATCGCTGCCAAAGCCATCACTGCTCCAGCTTCTTATGTCTTGCTTTTCATGTAACACTTTTTTTTTTTTTTGCATTTTGTCCCTGTAAAGCAAAGAGGTGGATTTTATCAGTTATATTTGAATACTAATAATTATTTTGATATCTGACTCAAATGCAAGTGATCCTGAAAAGCTTGAAATGTTTTTGAAGCTGTTTCGCTTCTCATGCAAGAGGTTTCTTAAGTTCTGAAGGAGATCTATAATGCGAGTACAAAAAAAAAAACCCCACAATAAAGAATTACTAACTAAAGCTGCCAAATAAGTTTCAGAAGTTTGTGTAAATAAAATTCACGTGTATGCATTTCAATTATGTGAACAAACGTATTTATTTTTACATTTTATTCATGCAGAAGTACAGATGTTTATTGCAGTTCTGGCACTGAAGCAGTGCTTTGCACAGGTGGGCCAAATATAATGCAAGAAGCTTACAAAGTGGAAACCATAAAGAAACACGCTCCCACAAGATGTATTAAATGATAATTATTGGTTTCTAAGCTGGTATCATTTTCCGAAGCACCTCGAACGTGTATGTGTGTGTGCACAATAACAACTTGGACAGAGCATCTCTCCGTGCCTGTAAGGCTTTTAGATAATTGAGTCATTTTATATCATCTTGTGAGAACTTTTATTTATACAAGGAAAAAAAAGAATCAGAAAACACGAAAAAAAAAAATGCATCGGATATAACTTTGTGCTCACTGTTTCTCTCGTACTCCCTCCTCTCATTTATTTCTTTTCTTTGCTTTATTTGTTCCAAGTGAAATTACCTTAACATTTTGAGGTTTTATAAGCACATGTATTTATTTATTTATTTATTTATTTATTTTGCAAATCTGGCAACGAGTACACATATCCTAAATGAGCTTCATTGACAAAACTGGAGCACAGTGGCAGGTATTTGGAGTCCATTGCCATGTAATAAAACCTGTACACATCACAGTTAAAAATCAAGCCAATTACTTGCAACTGAACAGAAGTTATGGAGAACAGAATTTTAAAAAGTAAAAATATCTATGATACATTAATAGATGAGGGGTATAGAAACAGCTCTACAAGTCAAACCATGTAACCATCTCTAATCTCATATTTGTGTATAAACTAGTCTTAGATCGCGAGCCATAATTTAGCATCGTGACTCTTGCATTTCCTAAACTCCTCCTGCAAAAACCTTTTGGCCTCCTCGCACACATTGGAATAGTTTAGATGCATAAATGAGGTAGCTGTTTCATTGCTGAGCAACATGTGGCGTTTTTATGGAGTGCCTGACTTAGCACGAGAGGGAATTAAAAAATGGAAATGGCAGGTCCCTTGGTGCACCATAAAGTAGGATGGAAACATTTCAAATGCAGATGCACCTGGGACGGACAAACACATACTGACTTTGCGAGCGCTACACACACACACAAATGGTGCAACTACCACCACCATGGTGCTCAACAATGAAGAACAGGTTGTTGTTCTCTCGCTCTCTCTCTAAATTTTTAGGGGGCGCTGAGAAAATACAGAAATGGGTGCCAGTGGATGTGCAACACAATAAGCGATAAATGCAGAACAAATAAATGTTCCACATCCATCCATTCAGCGATCTGTGTGAGGTGTACGGGGACGGGTGCTGCAGAAGCTGAGTATGGCCCCCCAGAGAGTTGCATCAGTATTTAAATGGATTTCACTTTTTTGACCTTGCTTCATAACTGCAGGACATTGTCACCAGAGAGATAGAGACAGGATGGAGAGGGAAAGATGGAGAAAATGAGAGGCAGAGAAGTGAGATAAAGACGGAATTAGCAGGAGGGAGAGGAAGAAAGGAAATAATAAAGAGCTATAGAGTCTAACTGTGCGGGTACGCAGAGATCAATTAAGTGAGTGCTAAAGACAAAAATCAAACATGATGTTTGACTTGAAGACGTGGCCTGAAATGCCTTTTGGAGTAGGAGTGTGGCATCTGTAACTCTCAAACCACTCTCTTTTGTTTTTTTTTCCAATCCCAGCCTTTGTTACAATACATTACCACTAATGGGGGCCAATTATGTTCACTGATGTAATGTTTTGTTATTGATTCAAATGCTTCATTCAAAGGAATCCAGCCTCAACACAAATATTGATTAAAAAAGATCATGTTTTTTTATAGATACTATAGCCGTAAGTGTCTCCAAGCAAATATAAGAAGAAGGTAAATGCCTGTCAGGCCTGCTCCACCTTTGTTCATTGTTGATAATAATAGCTAAAATGTGTGCAGATGACATCATGCATGTACATATATATACAAACGCTGCAGTGTGCAACTGCAACTTCTGATTACATCAGCATCCAGAGAGCTTGTCAGTTATAGTATCAGAGCTGCCTGTCAGTAATATTTTCCTAAGAGTTCACATTTATTTACACAGGACACAGTCCATTAGTGCATGTTTGTGCTACACTGCATTGGCTGTTACATAGCTGCATGTAAAACTTGTAATTTCTGGAGGAGTTATGTGTTTATATAACGCTGGGGAACTAGTGATTACAGATATAAAAGAAAAAAGGAAGAGCATAAGTTAAGTGCCACCTCTGGCTTAGCTCTATTTTTTCAAGTGCACAAAAAAGGCCTCATGCACAAATCACATGCAATCACTCATATTCTTACATTTAGCTCCTGCCACTTTTCAGTGTCTGACACCTCCCCTCTTTCCCACGTGTCAGTGTGAAGCGCATTCATTTGGCCCAGACCACCAATGGGACCGCAGTATGCGCCCACTGACACGCAACATCAGTGTGGATTAACCAATCATATTGCAGTGTTAGCCTGTCAAGGATGTGACAGCTCTGATTTCCATAAAGGAAGCGGCATGTTGATTTTGTGAGTATGTGTCTGTGAGATCTGAAAGTGACCCAGGGCACGTCTGGCCACTAAAAAAAAAAAAACCCTAACATGTGCACTCGGGCCGAGGTAGCCAGGGGCCTCTCTTTCACACATGCAAGCAGGTACTTGGGCATGCAGAAGCGCAGACACTTCCCTGCCCTCTCACTACAGGAAAGAGCCCTGGAAAGCACTGGAGAGTTAGGGGTGACTAGCACCACCACGTCTCCACCCACTTCTCCTACCAGTATTACATCAGAATTTATTGACCCTTGCACCGAATTGTGATTTGTAGCTGCAGTTTGCAGAGGATTGACAGCCTGAAACTGGGTGTTATTTCAGGTGTTTTTCTGCCTTTTTTCTGTACACAACTTCATGCTCGGCTTTCTTTCTGTACACGACAGTTATTGGTCTTTTCCAGGCGTGTGACACTGTGGGGTTGCACGTTTCCCTTGTTATATACACGTAAAATAGAATAACACTTTACTTGGAATCTTATACTTGAGCGAGGAAACATACTTAAACAGATGGAGGGCACAGAATGATAGAGACAGAGATACACATCAGGGAGCGCTCCTATAGGCTCGGTTGGGGGAAACGGGTGGAGAGGAACGTTGGTCCCCAACGAGGCGAGTTAACTGGGGGAAATTAGGTCAGTGTGTTCCCTCTGACTTCACAGCAAGAGCAGGCGTGCTTGTGTGTGTGTGTGTGTGTGTTCGTGAGTGTTTTCCAGTGCACCTACAGTATAACACTGCACCACTATAGCAACATACTGTGCTACACAATCAAGGTCTGCTCCTGATTTTGTGTGGTGTGTGTGGATTTGTGTACCTGTTTGAGACTTACTAGCATATGAGCTACTGTGCTACCAAAAGTTCAACCTAACTTTAATCTAATTCATTGTCACCGCGGTTGCTTCTTCCTTACTTGAGTCCAGACTTAACGGTGGTGTTTGAGAGCTGCAGCAATAACAGCTGAAACTGTATTTATTATTATTCATTCAACTTATCTAACTGAGATGACAAACAAGCATGTAACTAATCATGGCATCATAATTAGTAGCAAAATAGTTCAGATTATGAAACAACTACATAAAGGTTAAGTGACATTTATCCCCAAATGACCAAACAGCATTTTGTAATAAAAGCTTTGGGGACAGATGGGGACAGTTCTGCAGCCAGTTGTCCTCCAGAGAATGAAAATGCTCTCTGCTACCTTCAACACAGCTTTGTCTTCACTCTCACTCTTCATGTTTCCCGATCAGGACGAGTCACACATACTATAATTGATATGAGATTTAGGGGATATATTTCAGTGTAATTAGAATCTTCATAATTGGACTAATTAGATCTAATTGCTATATGAGAATGACTTTGATTAAAACAGGTTTCTCTCCTCAAAACGAGAGTAGAAAAAAAACAGTTGGGTGACATTGATGAGGTATAATACTACACTATAGCTATTTGATAATAATCGTGCAAGCATGTGGCGCACTACATAGGAAGAGGGGTTTTTCCAGGTATATATTATCAGATAACAACTAATAGTAATTGTTATTATTAGTAATAATTTGTCAGTATCACACGTGATGAGGTTTGGACAGATCAAATGTGAGCTACCATTAGTATCTCATCACCGTGCTGAGTACACAAAGTGTAAAATACAACCAAAGTAGCCTTTAAAGTGTAAAATTAATTCAGCATGTTTATCCTCGACCAAAAGCATTAAATTGGCCCGATCGAATTACAACAGCCATATTGAATCAGGTGCTTTGATTTTGCTCAGTGCTATTCTGTGAGAAAAAAAAGAGGAGTATTGAAAATTACACTTGTAGACATCAAATAAACTGGAGGGTCGGCTGGAGTCTTTCATGCGTGTTCAAACAGATACCAGCGGCACAGCAACGCTTGACAAAAAGATCATTCCTGACATGTCTTCAGACTTTTTCATTTGCCCAGAACTAATTTGCAATTGTCAATACCTGCAGTAAAAAAAAAAGTGCATAGCATAGTGTTTTCTTTGATTTTCGACTTCATTATTTTTTTATTTTATTTCTATGCCTTTTTAGATCACCAGCGTGGAAATCTGAAAACAATTACACAAGAAATCCTGATCCTCACCCAATGAAAGAAAGACTTTAAATAAAAAATATACATTTTTGTACTGTAACATATAAACAATCATAAGCAGCAGAAACGTCTTCTCCCAGAAGATGTATTTTGCAGTATTTCTGTCAAAGTAGATGACGTTATCACCATTTAGAATAAAAAAAACTTTTAAATAAAACCTCTAGAAGTTTTCATTCGTGTGAACTTGGTTCTACTTGTATCAGTGTTGTGTTTTTATACGGTTGATACATTTAAAGGAAAGTTTTTTTATCCACTTTACAGCCACACCTGTAACGCACACGCAGTCTAAGCACTTGTATGCAGGTCCCATACATACTGCAGATCTCTTTAAGACATTAGCCCACTTCATTCCAATTCATCGCACTGCATTTATTTTACTTGATGAATAAAGCGCTCCTGACTGCGACATATAAATGAATGCACTATGTTAAACCGCTCGTGTGATTCTCCGACTGTCTGAACTGAATCTTACTGTTTCAAAGTCTTTGCTTAATAATGCATGAGCATCTGATTTGCACATTTGTGTCAGGACGCCTTATAAAAATCTCAATGAGCTCAGTCTCTTGTGGCTCAATAGATGGCAGTAATATCCCTCAATCACTTCAGTATGATTCCTTTTCCCAGTTAAAATGCAAGAATATACAGGCAAGTGTGTGTGTGTGTGTGTGTGTGTGTGTATGTGTATGTGTGTGTGCATACTGTACTCGCTTGCATAGTCAAAAAATACTGTACACACCCTCTGCCTCTCACATTCGTCTACAGATGCGCATAAACACAGACACAGAGATAAAAACCCGAGCTCCCAAAATGCCAAAAGACGACGCGGGGCGAGATGACATCATTAAGGCAAAATAAATAAAAAAATATCTGTAAATAATCCCTTTTGTCGGCATCTCTGTCAGTCCTCAGGTAATGTAGACAAACCCAGAATAAGTCAAACAACACAGTGGGAGAGACAGATGAGAGACTGCTGCGTTTTTAACATCACTGTGAAAGCCAGCACTACCACTGTATCTTTCTAATAGTCTGATTAGGTGAGGGCAAAAAATAAAATAAAATGATCAGCCTTTAGCTCAAAGATACTGTAATGTGTGCGCTTGTAAAGATGAAATCAATAGCAGCAGCACCTTCACAGGGCATCAGGGAACAGCCGAGGCTCCAACTCAATGCAATCCGTACCTATAACTGACAGAAATGTCTCATCTCACCGAACCCAGCAACTGCTCAGAGGTAAAAAGCGGCACTATGAATAATCGTGAAAACCATTTAATTGTGTCCCTTTGTGCGCAGTCTGCCCGGGCTCTGTGTTCATTTTTTTTTTTTTTTTTTTTTTTTTTTCTCTATTTTCTTTGCAATTTTTTTTTTTTTTTATTTTTTTTGCGGG
>VUQG01023867.1:83812-94992 GCA_015106755.1 Etia nguti | reverse complement strand
TTGTATTCACTCTCCCTCAAGATAGTCTCTATGTCGTCATTTGTTGGCAGGATACGCTGGTAATCATTTGAATTCCCTCAGTATGTTCAGAAGATGTCAGGGAGTAGTCTCTGATCTTGTTTAATATGTGACCAGCAGCTATAAATTACAAACTCCCAGAAATGAGGAAACATGGGTACTTTTAAATCTCCAGGGAGCGCTCGCTTTATGTCTCTCTTGCACATACATACAGTAGACTCCCTCTCTCTGTCTTTACTCTCCCCCCCAGTGCAGTAATGGTAATCTCCTCCCCTCAATTTAGTTGGCATTCAAATAAAAACAAATACCTGTGACTTTTCTTGTTGAAATAAGCAATTTTGCTCTCAGTCTGTTTTGATGCTCCATAGGCATGCGGTCGCTACCTAGATGCTTTTAGCAAATTTGGCCGAGGTGTTTGAAATTCGGCGCTCTGTTTGTATTTCATACATTCTTGTTTTCTCATTAAAATCAAATGCTGTGAGCCACAATAAAGATGAAACGTAATTTCCACGCATTTTTGCAGAGGACTGGGAGACAACAACAAAAAAAATTCACGGGGACATTATTGTTATAGCTTGAGCAGCGTTTGGTTTGGCTTTAAATGCGACATTGTCACAAAGCAAATTAGCTGGAATACGACTGATTATTTTGTCCTGAAAAGCAAAGCACAAAGAAACACTGACTGTTGATTGTGCAGTCTTGAGATCTAAGTCAAATGTAGGCAAGTAGAGATTTAATTAATAGACAAAAGAGGACCTGTGACGTCTCAAAGTGTCAAATAAATAAATGATGGTATTGTGGACAGCTAAATTTCTGTGATTCCCCACAAAATTATTATGGAGTGCTTTCCTTTCCTTCGGGACAGATGAGGCCATCAGGCTCTGGAAATTGCTTTGAGTGTGCCTTGTTTATGTTGGGAAATTAAAATTGAGTTATATGCAATTTAAGCTATACCAAATACGAACTCATTTGGATTTCCCCCGAAAGACACTCGACTACTTTATCTATATCTGTTAAGGAGGTGTTCTAGGCACATCTTGTTGTCAGAGTCTGTCTGGTTGATGCTGTACATTTCGGCGTCTGTGAGGCACAGAAACCACTTGTCACCCACGTTTTTCTTTCTTTTGCTTTTTTTTTTTTCTTTCCCCCACACATTTGAATTTTGCAAGGCTGAGCCGGGATAATGAGTGGTGAGACTTACTGTAGGGAGAATGTATACTCCTCCATCTCCTCCGCGGAGAGGTTCTCCATTGAAGGCTGCATCTTCTGTTTGTCTGCCTGCCGAGGCGGTGCACTTCTGCCGCTCATGCTGGGGCCACAGCTATTTGTCTTCTTGATTGGCTTCTTCTGTGAGGAGCAGAAATCGGGGAGAACACATGCGGATGTCATTTGTAATCAAAGCAGGAAACAGGCCTCTGAATTTATCTTGGGGGATGCACACGGTGACAGTGACAGTGTGCGTGGCACTTTGGAGCCTCTCCTATATCTCACCCGCGCCTCAATTGACACGAGACAAGAATGACGGCAAAATCGCATACGGCATGCCATCCTTCAACTTGAGTTCATTTGGGAAACATGCGTACAGTGATGGTGGCGTTAAATATGTGATATTTGAGCAGCTGGCACTGTTTTTTTCCACACAAGTCGTTTACTGTCATCGTCATAAACACAGTCAAATGGAGTTAGGAAGTGGGGTTTTAAATTTTTCACTAAGGTACTTGGGAGCAGATATTATTTGTTAAGCCGCCAACATGTTAACGGCTTGCTTTCCCTGGCCGTGTCAGCCCTGCCTGTGTTGCCCTTGGGTGGGCTTAGTGCCTTTCTGCTTGAAGTTGTGAAATACACACTGATGTATGTTAATGAGATCCACAGTTTGGAATAAGCAAGCTGCCGCTTTCTTCCGCCCCTTTCTGATTCTACCTCTCTCCGTTTTATTTTATTTTTTTCTTCATCTTCCCTTTCCTCCATCCCTCTCTGTCTCTCCCTCTGAGATAAACTAGGCCCAGGAAGTAGTAAATGGGCAGAGTCCCATAAAAGCTCCATCCGTTTTCATAGGGCAATCTTTGCCAAAGCAAGCTTGGATTCCAGAGTGATGATCACAATAAAAAGGTGGAAAAGAGTGAGAGAAAAAGGCAGAGAGAGGGGGGGAAAAATGCAGGAGATATACCACAATGTTCTCCAGTGTCTCCACACAATAAATTTAATGCAATACCTTAAGAGTGGATTCCGTATATAGCTGAATTCCTGCCCTGTGGGCAAAGTGGTCGCCTGGAGAAAATTCATTTTAATTAGGCCTGCACTGCAGGTTGAAGGGCTGAAATCTGATCCCTAGCGCTTCCAGGCTGGGGCAGGTTGGAGATCACTCCACTTAATCATTAGACAACTGGGTTCCAACCAAGACATTTGACAGAGTTAGCAAGGTTTTAACGATGGGCCAAGAGGGGAAGGAAAAACACGGTCTGCAGACGCTGCGGAGATATAAAACCTCATATCAACAAACTCATTTATTTAACAGGTCATCCCTGATTAATGGCGGTCTGAAGAGCCTCTTGTACATCAGCAGGAGGAGGTTAGTAGGAATAAAGACGGGGAAGAAAGGGTGGCGGGTATATGTGTTTAAGAGAAGGAGGCTTGATGTTGTTCATAGGCGTCTAACTACCTCAACAATAACATCACAACAACAAAAGGCCGCAGCAGAGGCACAATGGAAGGGGCGGACCGGGAGGCAGCAATGCCAGATCAGCACACGGAGTAATTTTGCAATTACCACTTCAAAGTATGGCAGGTAACACGCAGGCTTTGATTAATTTAGCTTAAGTCTTCTGTACCCCAGGAAGAGGCGTGTTTAGAACGGTTTGGAGGAGAAAAAAAAAAGGCGAGGCCTGGCTAGCGTTGCTGATTTCACACAATTTGAGCTGCTTTGGCTTGTCAAGCAGATCAAAACTGGCTTTGAAGGCTGAAAAATACCTGTTAGTGTGAAATGTATTTTGACAAATCTCAGATAATAAGCCGGGGAGTTGCGCGCAAGGCCGCAGAGAGGGGCGGGAAGGAAAGGGAGGGAAGGGAAGGGGAAAGCAGAAAGGGTGCTCATTTTAAGGGTGGGAACACTTCCCCTTAAATCACAGTGTTACCTTGTAGTGATTCCCACCCTCTGCTTTCTCCCTGCATGGATCACTCTTCTCTCCGGTGCTTCCAGAAATGTCTCCTGACGAGAAATTCTTGCCTGCATGCCCAAAAGAGAAATAATGTGCAGTAAGTGTAGAGAGGAAAAGAATATTTGAGGTTGTTTTCTCTTGCATACCACACTTTATCGTTATAATTTCAGGGCTGAGTTATATTAATACACTTGTATAATAAAAAAAGGGGAAGAAAAAATATATAGGGAGATACAGTAAGATATATAGATATGGATAAATATGCAATTACAAATGATGAAAAATCGAAAAAATAAATTAAATTTTGGTTATGATACATTTTCACACATTTTCCCATCATTTCCCTTCTTCTGAAGTGTTTTTCATCCTCCATTTCTTTTTTTTCTTTTCTCTGTCTCACATTTTTTTTCTTGCTGTAATTTAAATGGTAAGCCGCCAGATGTGTGTCTCATGCTTGAAGAGTCGAAGATCTGCATTATTTAGCATATTAACATTCACAGAATTTAAAAAAGGGTTCCTGCTTTGCCTGGAGGTTGTAATTAAGTAAACCTTAGCTTGATACATGTAAAAATCTCACTATGAAACTTTTTTCCCCCCCCCCGTGGAACCAATCACATCTATATAATACATATGGAAGCCTCAGCAATGATATAATTTTTCTCCTGCTGCGGGATTAAATATATCAGTAATAATAACTTAAATATTAGCCACACATCAGAAATCCTTCTGACAGCTAAATTTTTACTGCATTTAAATGGCAGGAAGATTCTGCTCACCGCTATTTTTAAGAGAGTCTGAAATCAGATTTCACACAGATGTAGTTTTTAATTACCACCGCTTTGCTGGTAAACATTTGCCCACAGTTGCGAGGTAATAGTGTTATAGCTATTCTATTCTCAAGATAAAATAATTTTTATTTCTACATTATCAAGACATTACATAACTGTGTGCTCAGTTGTGTGGTCACATCAGTACTAAACACACTTGCCAGCCACAAGATTAAAACAGCCGCTGACTAGAACTGACCACTTTGTTAAATGCAATGTTTTGCTCTCTTTGTTGTTATTCACTGCAGACCGGGCCCTTTCTGGCTTCAGTGACCTCCTCCAGCAGACTATAACCCAAAAAGTGCTCAGTAATGACTCTAACAAGGAGAATAAGAGCCTGAGAAATATACCTGGCCTTTCCAACTCCCTTGTTACCAATCCAATCGAGCATTCACAGTATGCAGAGATGCTCCACCCCTGCAAACCACAGGAACTAAAGGATCTAAACGCCACGGGACACCTCCAGACGTCCCCTGTGCCAGTCTTTACTGGTTAGAACTGGTTTGGTGGCATAAAAATAACTTGCACAATATTAGACAGGTGATTTTAAAGTTGTGTCAGATTGGTGTATCTTAGTATAAAGAGTATAAAAAAGTACAGGTCTTCAAGTGTCAAAAAATCAAGGAGTCTTTTTGTAAACTATAAAATGTTACCCTACCTTGTTTTAAAAAGCATAGTCTGATTAAATAGCACGCAGTGACACTGCTGACTTTAGTTTATTGCTTACATTGGACAGAAGCCTTTTTAATGTTGCACACACTGTGTCTGTGCTCATGTGCAGACAGTCTGAGTCAGAACAATGCAAT
Organism: Etia nguti; assembly: GCA_015106755.1. Taxonomy (NCBI): domain Eukaryota; kingdom Metazoa; phylum Chordata; class Actinopteri; order Cichliformes; family Cichlidae; genus Etia; species Etia nguti. Next base: position 90,186 of record VUQG01023867.1, on the reverse strand, counting down.
GCTCTCACACACAAATTCACACACCCCTCATACTCTATTAGCTGAAGCATCAACCACATAAACTCACAGACTTGGACCACTGTGGATTAGGATCTTTTCATAGACTGTACTACCACACACACACAAACACACACTTATTACACTAGGCCCCACTTGCTAACACTCAGACGCTATGGAACGAGAATCAGTGCGGAGGCAGCATCGACAGCTCTGACAGCTAAAGGCTACGTCCGTGAACTCGGAGTGCTAGAGCTGCCACAACTCCAGCCTCCCCGGGCACCCAAGGCCAACAACAAACTCCTTGTTTTCCCCCCTGTGCTCTGAGCTATAAGACCAGTACACGTACTCATCCAGTGCACACATACTCTGTATTGATGCACCCACACACAAAAAGGCAAAGATATTAATATGTAGACACTTGCATATATGGACAAACATTTTCCAGGGTAGAAATGTAAGAGTCTACCTCACAAAACGCATAACTCAACGTGCCTCTTTTCTCTCTTGCTTACACACAAAAACAGGCCAAGTAAAGAGAAAAGCCCGAGGCCTGTAACACCGTTGAGACCCCATCACTGTGTTACTGGTGAGATGGAACCAGACTGAGATGGCAGTTCTTGTTCACCTAGGCCCTTAATTGCCTGATGACTGGTCCAAATTTACAGAGGAATCGAAGGTTAGCAACTCACGGATTACCCTTGAGTCTGTCAGGCTCTCATGTTGAGGTTGCTATGATACGGTGCAGATTTATTGTTGCTTCACTCAAGTTTTTTTTTCTTTCTTTCTTGTAATCCATTGCATTTTAATGACTATCAAACACTGCGGTGCATACTAATGTGTAAATAGTTATGTGCCATTATATCAGGAGTTACCGGTAAATTCTGTAGGTCTTGCAGGTTAAATCTGTCTACATCACCCCTGCTGAATCAAACACAGGCTTCACTTGTCTGGGAATTCACCTTTCAGTGTGTTTGTCCCATGCAGTCTGCGTATACCTAAAGTAAAGCTTTAAATGTGTATTTCTGCATACATTTGGAAGTTGGACATTAACATTGTCGAATTAATCATCAGGAAGTGGCATGCGGCTGATTGAGAGTTTATGATGTAACGTCGCGGTTTGAAGTGCTGATGACTGGGTGGGGCCTGGAGGGGGGGGGGACATCCTGAAAGTAAAGGGCAACGCTCCAAAAGAGAGATGAGATGAGGAATCCTCGAAATCACCATCTATGCTCAAGGGGATGGATGTTAAGATGCCTTTGTGGGGATAAAATAAATAAATGAGTTCAAAAAACGAGAGAAAAAAGGAAGCAGTGTCATAGTTATGGCAGACTCATCTGCATGCTCATAGTGATCCACTAAAGGCTATCATGAAACAAGATGCTAATCTAATTAGTCATTTGGGTTCAAGTAAACCCATACTAACTGGATCATTCAGTTAATGTGAAAGGTCACTTAACCCATTGTGCCTCCAGCCGATCACTGCGGTAAAAAGCCAAACACACTCCGTTCTGCTTGGACAAGTCAACTGACGTAAATCAGATTATTACCATCCGATAGCTAATAATAATAATATGAAACAGGAACACATTAATGCCCACACAAGATTGTTTTGATCAAAACTCGTCAGAGTTGTAATCTTGGTTTGGGATGTCAGGTTTCGTTCCATATAGACACCTCACCAACACTGTGTTTCTTCTGTGGGGATTAATTAACTTAAGGCCCGAGGAATGCAATCTTCAAGTCTCACTGTCAAGCTCTGCACTGTGCAGATTATCGCAATGACAAGAGATCTCCATATACTTGTCCTGACTCAGAGACAAATGGGTAATGAGGAAAATCCAGGCGTTACAAGCAGAGAGAAAGTGAGCTCCACGCAGAAGACATCAGAAACAGGGAGGCATGAAATAGGAAGGAAATGTCTGAAAACCCTCAGACTTGACTAAAAACTGAGAAGGAGGTGGGGTAGGGGGGTAATTCGTTCCTCTTTTCCTTGGTGAATTGGATTTCCATTTTTGGCTAGGTTAAAGTTGTCCATCCAATCGCTCCATTCAACCTTGACGTATCACCCCATCTGAACACCATAATTCGCTCCAGAGGTAATGCAACATGAACGGATCTGTATGCAAATGAGGCACAAACGTCAGGTCGGCTTAGGGAACGGCGCAGATGAGGTGTTGTGCAGGACACCTTTTGATCCGTTATTTCACTTGCGGATTGGGTTCACTTCCCAAGCAACCTCCTCACCTGTGAGAATGTGTGTGTGCGCGTGTGTGTGTGTGTTGACATCTCTGCCTGCGTGCAAGCCAGAGTTTGAAGCCGTGTGCGGTGAAGAGACCTGGTACCTTTTGCCTTGTGTGGCAGAACATAAATCTCCCATAGTGAGTGCTTCTCTCCCTCCCTCGCTCTCTTCCTTTCTCTCTGGAAAGGCAGTCAGTTCGTTGGGGACACTTCCCTTGTGGGCGTTAGGATCTCTGTGGGGGGTCACAGGTCAGCCAGCGGAGGAAGCGACAAGCTGTGAAATGTAAAAGACCAATTTCTTCCACATGTTTCAGTGCTGGGAGAACACTGCCAAGCTGTCAGCCGGCATCACGTTTAAAATGGGCCAGGGTGCTACCCAGCAGACCTGTCACAACTCATTTGTAATTAAAAAGCCTGTGTGATGTTTAAAGCAGAGCACCCCAGAAACTTTTGAGGACTGTTAAATAAAGATGAGCTGTGCGTGCAAAAAAATAGAAAGAAAGAAAGCCAGAAAAGGAAAAAAAGGCCAGTGTATAATAACAAAGAAGCTAGCCGGTCGTCTTTGTTGAGGATCAATACCAAATGAGTCTGCACTTGATTTGTGGCAACGGCCAGAATGCTAGATGACTAAAAATAGTATGTTTTTAAAATAAGGAGATGGACTCTAATATTATCATTATTATTATCAACAAAATCATTAACCCCAATTAAATGTGGTTATGGTTGAAAATTTTAATTCAACCATTTCAGAAATGAAATAAAGCAAAAAAAAAAATAAATATATATATATATATATATATATATATATTAACCCCGGCCCTCTACTAATATACCGGGGTTGGACCACCACATAAACAAGGAAACCATAAAGGAACATTTCACCTACATATCTAAAGGATACCTTAATACGTAGTATGACACTGGATATTATCTCTGCATGCTGTAAAAGGAAACCAAAGGAGCGCCCATCCCTCACTTAAACATGACTTGCATGTGTTAAGATTTAAAGAAGCAACTACAGGACACAGGAAGAGATCGCACATATATGAGGGAACACATGAACTCTGAAACCTCTCCTTCACTTGAAGCAACAATAAAGACTGAACCAAGATGAAGTCTCATAACTAAATCTAACATTTCATCATCTGTTTTTTTAATCTTATCTTCCTAAGAAGAAATCATATAAAATAAAGCTAACCGGATGTTATTGAAATTGTGAGTTGTGGATAAAAAGGCAGATGAAGTTAAGATGGTAATCAGAAATGTATTGCAGCATGTAAGCACCTACTATGTATTGAAATTAAAGAAGGGATTTTGGTCAACTGGCAGAAAATTGCTATATAGCTCTTTTTATAGCTCCAACTCGGTAATTATAAGTTAGACATCCACAATGCACCAAAGCCAGACCGCAAAACACAGCAATGTGTGTCTTCCAGATCATGTAAGCATGTAAAATGTTTAGTTTGGCTCAGCTGGACACAGAATATAAAGAAGAAAATTTGTTTAGAAATTACAAAAACCGTTGTTCTGCTAATCGTGGCAGCTAGGCTAACCACTGATCACCGATAGCTAGCTTGATTGGACTTATTTAACCAGCACTTTACATGCAAGGTTTTTGTTTGCTTGCTGAAGTGGTGGTTATATTTATCTAAATGTCTGTCAGCTATCAGGTTCTGCTAATGTTGTGCACGATACTTTGCCTATACCAACACTAACATTAGAGTCTATATACTGGATTTTTACACATAATCTAACTGAGAAAACAAATGTAATGTCTGTCTGTCAAGCTTTCCCCTACCCAACCCTACCCTCAAGCACATTCACCTCAGTGGAGCTTTTGCTGTAAGGGAGGCCTGTCATTCTTCTTTTCCCAGTGTTGGTGACATTAGAGTGACATTTTCTCCACACTGTGGCATAGTTGGGGGTTGTAACATCGGAGCCCTACCTGGCAGAGATGAGGAAGAGCAAGCAGACTCAGCTGACAGGTTGAGAGGGGACCCCCGGTGAGAATGTACCACAGTGGGATCTCTCGCTCTGCAGCTGGGGTCTGTACAGGCCTGCTGTTGGGACTGGGGATGAATAAGCTGAGGACAGAGCTGGTGCTGCGATGGGGGCTTGGGGTGGAGTGGCAGCTGGTTCTGGTGGACCTCAGATTGGGGAATGATAGGTTGTTTAGAAGAGGGGATTGATAGAGTGATGAGGTGCTCTGGTCCTCTAGATGCTCCAGGTGGGAGTCTCTTGACCTAAAACACAAGAAACCAGAAGAGAAACAGGCCTGCTTCACATGTGTCAGAGGTCTGCATATGTGTTCAGTGAACATTAATAGCTTGTAATAACCTCTTCATGTTAATCAGTAGTTATGTTCATAATGTTCCATTGCATCACTATTGTTTGTGGGAGAACATCTTGCTGTATGTAATAACATTACAGGTGTTCAAAACTGCAGGCACAGAGAACTACTAGCATTTGTCAAAGTGTGCTGTAAAACAATTCAATTAAATCTATAAATGTGACAAGAATATTGTGCTTGTTGTTGTGTTGTGCGTATGCAGAGATACAGAAAAAAAATATCCCACAGCAATCAAAGCAACCGTAGACAACAGTAATGATAATGCAGTAATACAAACAACATGTCACAGTCAAAGGGACAAATAAAGAAGCAAATCCAAGACAGAGAGCTTTGTTCTGGTTTTTAATTCAATTAAGATGTTTACTAATCTAATCAATGCATCAGCTCTAATGCTTTCAGAATTGCTGGGTAAAGATGTGGTTCTTGTTTGCTCTCTGGGGCCAATTTTCAATTTCTCTGTAAAAGCTTTTTATCGTTGAAAATCCAAAAATCCAACCCCCCATCTTTTCAGATCCACCGTTCTGCCCCTAAACATTCCAAATAAAAGAAGAGGATCAGAGTGAAAAAGACACACAAAAAATTGCACACACAAGCATATGGTTTATAACGGAGACCAAGAAATAAACACGCACACACTGTACCTGCACGCAATTACGAATTTAAATACAATAATCAAGAGGTTAGAGTCATCAAAACAAACATGTGAACATGGGGTTTCGTAATTGCACACACACCTGAAAATACAGGTTGCACAGCCAGTGGTCGAGATCAGAGGAGACGAGGGCTTCAATCTTTTTAAACTGGTCCAGCTGTGTGCTGGGCTCGCCCCTGATCAGTGGAGTTTTGAACCTGTGCGCATAACAGAAACTTGTCACTGTACAACCAAAATCTTAATGAGAAAATACTCATAAAAATTGCAAGTTGCATTTTTTTTGCACTGCAGGTATTTTCTCTGAAAATAAATTACAGCCATCCATTTTCATTACCAGTTATCCTATCTGGGGTTGCTGGGGGGGGGCAGAGCCCAGCTGTAAAAGGGCGAGAGGCAGGGTGCACATGCTAAAAACTATCTGCTTGTCTTTGGACTGTGTGGGGGGAAACTCGCAGAATGACAGAGGGAACGCACGTGATGATCATTTTGCTGTTAATCACAATGGTTTTGACTCACCTTCCCTCAACCAAACCGAGACTTGGCCCACAAGCAGGAAATGCTGCCCAGGCCAACACAGAGTTGACGTGACTTCTATCTCCCGGTGCTGTGATCAGCTGGAACACCAGCACCATGGAAGGGATGATATTACAGGTGGCAGGTAAGACCTGGGTAAATATACAGAGAAATATAAGGAAAGAAGAAAGTTGCTCACAGTTTCAGTCAGTTGAGCGCACATGCCTGCAGGCACATGCATTAACGCATGCACATATGCAGACACGTCAACACCAGAGTATTTCATGCTAACTGCCTTTTAATCTGCATCCTACACTTGAATCCTCCCGTAACTTATCTGCTGTCTTAGGATCGTTCTAAACTGCCACTCTAACCCATCGAGCTCAGAAAATTGCCTAAAAGGAGATGTCGGCGTGATAAAGACTGCAGCATCAAACACTGCGAAGAGGGCAACTCGAGTTTGCCGTCGTAGAGCGTGAGCTGACAGTTACCGAATTTGTGATTCAGAGAAGCCATCATCAATCAGACTGATAATATCAAGGGTGTCTTTCACGAAGCAAAAATTGTTAGTGGTTAGCAGTCAATGGAAAACACATACATTCTTATTTACCCAGAGAACGG
>VUQG01023867.1:49202-83614 GCA_015106755.1 Etia nguti | reverse complement strand
CAACCCTGTAAATCAGCCTTTGGTATGCACCTGTGAAATGATGGGTAGTAGTGTCTGACTCAGGACATAAATTTATGGAATAATATCAGAGATTATAGATATTGAGGATATTCATATTATTCATTTACTGTAAGAAATGTGACCTGCATAAATAGTCATTTACGTGCGTGCGTGTAGTGCCTTTGTGTAGACACGTGGGCATATGTGCGTATGTGGTGAGAGGTTTGTGAGAGTGGTCGATATGCTTTAGAGTTTTCTCTCCTGTTTATGGAAGATCTACTTAAACTATTATAAATATCCAATGTGACTTTTTTTTTAAAAAGTGTTGAGGGGAAAAATTAATGGCTACAGTTGTGCAGTTCACAGTAAACTGATAATAAGCGATCTTTTAACAATGAGCACAACATAGGACAAAAGATTTAAAAAGTGGAAAAGACGAGAATAAATTCATATACCTCCTAGGAGCTTTCCTAATTTTCTTCTTGTCCACCCCACCCCCCTCCTCCCCTCTTAAATTAGAATGTGGGCCTTTTTTTTCTTTGTCAGTATAAAACTCTAAAATGAGTCTCGGCCCTTCTCAACTCTTTTCAAGCATTCCCACCCTCCTGCATATCCAAGACATTTCAAAACTAAGCGGCACTGTTTCTGTCTAAATCCAAACCCAGACACACAAAGCAAAGGGTGAATGAAAAAAAGTGGGAGAGAGATATGGAGAAAGAGGAAAGGAAAATAAGCTCCTGGCTTCCTCCTACCATCACTAATTCCTCATTTCCTCTTAGAAGGCACTGCAAGCTCCACTGAAATCGCACGCTATCGTGTGGGCAAGAGGCGAGAGAGACAGACAGAAAACCGCTAAGCCAATCCTGGTAGTCTCAGACAAATCTGATCAACGTTCCAACTACTATCAATGAGGACAACAACAACTGGTTTGTCTATAAAGCACAGCTGAGGGCTTGGGGAGGAGAGGAGGGAAGGCAGAGTGACACGAGGCATTTACCATGCTGTACTTAAACCTTTTTTTTCCTCTTTCTTTTTTTTACCTCTGACGCAGATCCCAGGTTTTGCTTTCAGTTTGTGCCAGATTTTACCCCATCTTTTATGTTTCATGGGAGCTTGTGACAATATTATCAGAATGCTCTAGCTCAGTGAATACACCCACCAGCACGCTGACAGTGTCCACATGTGCTAAATGCTCCAGCTAGGCCTTTAGAGTTGCCATCACAACATAGAAGAAATGCTTTCTCAGCCTGTATGAGACTCTATGGGATCAAGAGGGACACTGCATTTAGTGGTTTCTGTTTTAAGGTTTTGCTTGTGAATCTTTTTGCACACATCACTGAATGAATAAACCAAAGAGTTCTAATCCACTGGTCAATATCGACCATCCATAATAAGTATGTGGGTTTTTTTTAAAGATTAGCACAGCTTATATAGAAGATCCGCTCCTTCCTATCCAAAGGTTTAGGAAAGGGGTTGTAAAATGTGCATAATTTCATCTAATGTAATCTGCTGTGTTGTTTCAATAAAAGAACCAAACGGGAAAACATATTTAGTCATCTATTATGCAATGGAAATGTAGGCTGACATTTTAAAAAATATGTTTGAAATACATATTTTTGTCAGTTCTGCCTAACTTTTCTATTTTTGCTTTTATTTGCCTTGATCCGGCTCAAGCATGTGGCAGATGCTGAAAGACACACAGGAAAGAAACTAAATGTTTCATTCCATTTGTACTCCATTTTTATTCCAATAAAACATTATTTCTTCTATATGAATGAATAATTGATATTGGATTTGATTTACATGCATGGATTAAATGTCATGTTTGAGAAGTTGTTGTTTTATTCATATAGGAATCCCTAGAGAAAAACCTAGAGGCTGTGTGTGACATATTTTCATATGCTGCCTTTACAGTAATATAACTTCTCATAACCCTTTCAGTGTAGAAACTGCTCCATCTTCACTGCAGCTGATGAAAATAAAGGAAGCAGAAGAAGAAAGAGAAATTCTGAAATAGCACCAGAAATGCAGTGTTGTAGCTTCTGTCGTTTTAGCACGTGCAGCTTTATTGTTTGACCAGTTTATTAATTTATAAATATTATTAGATTTTTGCCTCCCTAGTGTCAAAATTGCTTCTCAGTGAAAGATGTATTTTATATTTAGTTCCATTTTTCTCTGAAAAAAATAAAATTAAACCCAAGAATTCCAAGTGTCAACTGCAAAAAAGAATTATACTATATTTATACTAATTCTTAACACTTAGTCACAAAGCAGGGCCAGATTGTGTAGTTTCCCTGATGTGTGATGTGTATTATTGTCAACAGAGAAAAGACGTATGATACTGAAATTAAAACTTTTCTGTTGTTGTCAGTGCTCAGTGGATGTCACCCCATTAGAGCACATCCCATGCTTTGCCCCGACGCTTAAACAAAGCTAAAACAAAGTGAAATTGTGGCTACCATGAACAGACTCTGGTTAATGTGGAGGTCAATGTCGTAGAAGCGTCCCCGATGCTCAGTTGGCTCAGTAGACGCTGCCCAAACGTGTTGCCCTTTCTTACTGCACCAGGCCAGAGCTGGACCCCCTAGATGGCTGTGAAGTGCCACTCTGACAGTATAGAGACCCCTGGGAAGTCTGTCCCTCGTGGCTCTTAGGCAACGCACACACACCTCCACGGGCTGGGGAGCGGTCCTCTGGTCCGCCTACAAAAAAGTACGGGTTTGATTTTATTATCTTTCTTTATTCATGGAAACTATGTGATTATAAAAAATATTTTCTTAGAGAACATTTCATTCAACTAGTATAGACATATAATGAAAGACCATTGTTTCAGTGCCACTTCTGTTTAGGTAATTGTGGCCAGTACAGAACTGATTGTACAGTTGTTCCAAACTAATAACATTATGTGCAACAGCTGGATGTTGCAGTTCATCCCTAAAACAATCACTGCATCACATACCTGTAAGTGTAAAACATTAATCTGCCTATAAGGCAAAAACACTGTCAGACTATAGATAATAAATCTTAGCTGTAAATTCTGTTGACAGATATTTAATCAACACCCTCATCAAACCAATACTTCTTTAACTTTGTAAATAATTGTGAGTGTAAGTAAAGTTTATCAAATTTTATTTGAACAGCTTTTCTCTGTACTTAAATATAAATATAAATTATTGTATGCTAAGGAAACCATGGGGCAATTAATAATTATATTAACTGATTTTGCCTGTCAACAGTATCTCTGACTGTTGAGGATATATGAGACCCCCTGAGGAGTTTGCCAAATGGCATCTTAAAGTCTGGATAACACTCTGTATTATTTATCATGTAAGCTAAATATTGTCCTTACTTTAAATTATGCTGGTGGCAACATCATTAAAACAAACAAACAAACAAACAAACAAACAGACAGACAAACAAAAAACTCTCATACGAGTATATTTTTCAAACAAGGATTACAGTTTCATCTATCAAAAAATAAATACTCAGAGTACAGGTGTTTCAACTCTGACTCCACTAAAGACTCAGTAAAGTCACAATCTCCTATCTACATATCTCATTCAATCCCTCAGCGTTTAAAGCTTAAGGCCTCGCTCAAGGGAATACCAGCATTCCTTGATAACGAAACTAGATTCCCTATTCAGACAACTGGTTTAAAAAAAAAAAAAAACCAGCCTTGTGTTACTAAGATTATCCCGTTAACCTTCAGGCTACATCATTCCACTTGTAAATTTGCTTGTTTGCTTTGGTGACATGTGCCTTGTTTCAGGGCTTAGGATGAGTAATAGTCTAAGCTGGCTAGACAGTTATTTTTATTTTGTTGTACTGAAACATAATCAAACAACAATGTAAATACTTTTTAGCCTTTTGTGTCCTATGGCATCTGTTGAAAGGCAGTTGATGAAAAGTCAATCTGGTTGAAACAGAAACCTCAGATCTTAGTCACAATTTATTTACTTTTTTAGCATAAACAGTAAATTTGGCCCATTGCTTGCCTTTGCATGGCAACGTTGTAATAACCTGTGTACAATGTAATTATGCGCTGTTTCTAAATTTCAATGCAATTCATATTTGAGTTTAGTTAAAGTGTAGGTTAAGATTACAGCAATTCCACCCATGAGTTCATGTTCCATCAGGGGCACTTGCAAGGGAGTCTGGAAAGAATGAGACCCTGTGGAGGTGTAGCTGCAGCATGTAATGTTCATGGCGTGGACGTGTGCGCGCGCGTGTGTGTGTGTGATGTGACATCATGCACCATAAGCCACTTTACAGCATTTGCCATTTTGATTTCACACATCAAACAGGAAGCAGCACTGCAGCCACCTGATAGCAATCACAGATCACCACAACCAGCCGGAATATACGCTTTCTTATGTGCACATGTCATTTTGTAAAATGTATTTATTTTATTTAACCAGTAACTGCATATTTTATAGTAATCGTTTGAAAACCAGCAGGAGAAACTGTCCCATCAACAAGAAATGTGTGTAAGGAAAGTTAAAGTCTTATGGGTGAAATATATATATATTAGTCAATATACCACTTTTAAAAAACTAAAAGAAAAGTTGAACTTATAGTTTAACTCCACCTACTTCTGCTTATTCACATCATAATATCATTTACTACAGGCTTCTAGGTGGATTGCAACTAATTTCCTCACACTACATTTGAAGCATGCTAATACTTTGTTGCTAAAATGCGAAGATTTAAACACAGAAACTCTGTGCTTGGCTAGTAGTGAAAATATTTGTGTCACTGCAGGGGTGTTATGTTAAAAGACCAGCACTGTAAGTACATGGTTATTGTAACCAAATCAATATGACTTTGGCAAAAATGGCTAACTGAATGTTAATATGTAAATAATACTCATCCTGATTAGTGCATTAACAGTCAAAAGTGACCATGTCAACAATATACGGCTGCAAATGCGGAATATTATGTGATAAATAAGTCAAGCTTGTCTTCTGAAATTTAAATCATTATGCATTAACTGTTTATCTGCCGACCTATAGCACAGGATGGCATGAAATTTGGTGCTTACTTTGCAAGTAAGGTAATACAGCTTTATAGTTATGTTACCATGAGACTACTGATACATTGCTATGATATTAACTACTTGTAACCTATCTGTAAGCTGCCATCTGATACTGAAGTTTTAAGCAGCTCTCCTGACCTAAACCTGGTGCCAGATGAAGGTAAATAAATCCACAATACAATTCGCACAGTAATACTTAACATAGCATCCTTTCCTATCCTAAATAAGTGTTGACATTATCTAAGGTCCAACTTCTAATTCCTATTTATTTTATGTGCTCAAATTTACACCATGTTAACCAGTCGCCAGGGGCAAATTCCGAGTGTTTGGCAATTAAAGACCTCAGTTCCAATCAATGATATAGCATCACTCAGGAGCTAGTGTCTATACTCACACGCACACACTTTCACACAGTGCTGTTTGTACCTGAGATTGTTCCCTGCTATTTCACAGTCATGCACCACACACGTTCACCTAGCAAGGGCTGGTGATCCCCATTACTCTGCCAGGCAATGCAGGGGTGTGTGTGCTGAGCCCTGCAGTAATGCCCCGCAATCTCCCCACTGTGAGCATCTTTGCATACCAAAACAACTAAAACAATTTAGGCAGAAGCGAAATTAGTATAATTGGTGGCAAAGCCGTTTAGCCCACACATCTCACATTTGGGAGGAGGGGATGAAGACCTCCAAACCCCCACACTGGAACGAGATGTATGCATGCAGACAAGAAAGGAAGAGAAGGAGGAGGAGAAAGGAGCATAAAGGAGCACCGAAATAAAAAATAATAACGTCATACCGGTGTCCAATTTGTAAGCATTGTTATTATCAAGCCCACATGCTTGCACAGGCATCACAGGAGTCAGTCGAGACAGCAAGGTGAAGGTAAAAGGTGAAGTGAGCCAATTTTCCATATCAGAGGTGGTTTGTTTGCCCCAAGCTTGAGTTGTGCCTAAAGTGCCATAACATTACAGCACTCCTACAGATGAGATCAAAGGCTCTAGCGAGGGATCCTCCGTGGTTTTGCTGGCAAGCGGCCGTTCTTTCACTGAAATATCTTTTCAGGGCTTTCCACACATTGACTGATCACACAAAATGCACTCTTAATAGAGACAGGAAATGCCACATACAAAAACTTCCTTTCTTTCTAAGTATGGGCTAATATTCAGAGATTAAGCTTTCTCGTTAATTATTTTCATTTTAATTAGTATATCTTAATTAACAATGAACATTTACCCTTAAAATTTTTTGGCTTTGGAATGAAGGAGGGGGGTGAAGAAAGGAGAGAATAAATATGACAATCTTTTTGGGACCTCCGGGCAGGATTACTGATGCAGGCTGCCTTAGTTATTAAACACGTTCTAAATTAAATGCCTCCATGAATTTTGCACAGAAATATATTTTCATAGTTTTGCATGCCAAATGTGACATTTTATATTTCAGATTCATCTCGCTGCAGTGATTTTAGGGAAATGTCATATAAACAAAGATTTTGTCATTTACCAAAGGAAATTACTATGCGTGGCAGGTTTGGCCATTGCTTTCTCTTCTTTCTCTCTTTCCCTCTCCCTCTTTTGCCCCCTATTCTGCCTGTGCTAGTTGTTTCAAGTCAGCAAGCCATAAAAAATCTTTATCTCAGTGAAACACAGCAATTTGGGAGATAATCGAATGGTGACTGGGGGGCACAAACGCCAGTCTGAGGAATTATACCACAATCTCCCCTGCATTTACAACCTTCCTCAAAGCCAGTTGTCACCCTGGAAGGAAAGCCCCCGACTGAAGATTCATTACATCTTTAAGCCAGCACGGTGGCATGGCAGCCTCATCCCCAGATGCAACACAACAGCACACTCCTCCCACAGCTGGTGATGCTACCACTAAAGCTGCAGTCCCCTTCTCTCTTTCCCACTCGGTTATCTTTTCTCTCCTCTAACTCCGTTCCCCCCTTTTTCATCTCTAAAGGCTCCCTTTTCCTCCTACTTATTTTGCAAAAACCAAAGACACCATCCAAAGAAAAAAGATTCTTTATATGCTACGTAAAAATACATTGTGACTATATATATATAGTTTTAGTCAGTGCTGTACTGCAAATATATGTGCCTCTGTGCAGACGTGTGCACATACAGGAGCGAAATTTGAAAAACTAGAAAATGAAGGATTTTTTTTTTTTGCATACTCTAACAGGTTACAGGATTTCACAAAATTACATCATTCATTTTTGTGTAACAAACAACACTGTTTTTTGTGGTTATTTGTAAACACTTCAGGATCAATATCTTGTCCTGCGAGACCACCCTTTTACAGATTAAGGGTATGTCACTTCCTGTTTACATGCTTTCTGTCCTCAGTGAACGTGTGGCTCGCTCTAACAGATCTTACCTGCCACAGGGGCCGTGATGCTGTAGAGGAGGATTCTGGGAGCTCTGTCATCTGGCTGTATTTGGCCATCGCTTCTTCTTGGCCTTCCCCCAGCGCTCTGAGTGACGGGCTTTCGATGTCGCTGCTGCTACGTGCACAAACACACACTTGTATGCGATGCGCACAAACACAAGAGGCTAACCCTGTTAACAGCCACCTGCATTTTGGACCCTCTGTTGTTCCACTCTGTAGCCAACAGCGGCTCAATCTAATAACACCACAACAAAACACTTTCCACTGTCTCTCGCTCTCTCTGTCTTTCTCTCCCCCTCCTCTTTTTCTTCTCTCTGCCTTTCAATCTTATCAGTGGTAATGTAATAAGCGGTTGCTTCGCTCTGTCTCCTCGCCACCTCTCTTAATTCCTCAAAATAAAGCAATATCACAAGGGCCCTGGCCTGCCTGTGACTGGGGATAAGATGCTTGTAAAAGGGAGGATAATTCAGCAAATAAATGCTGCGCATCAAAGGCGAGCACTCTTTCTTTTCTTTCTCTCCTTCACTCCCTCCTCTCTGTTTGCCTATCAAAAGTATTACATGTGCTTTCATCAGTTCACAACAAGGCACAATGTGCTTCCTAATGCAATTACTCAACCTCCATTAAATTAGAAACAGTGGAAACAAATGAATTACACATTTGTTACAAAAACCACAAGTCAGCTCCGTGTCTCTGCTCTTTAATTTTTTTTTCTTTCACAGGCGTAGAGAGAGAGAGAGAGAGAGAGAGAGAGAGAGAGAGAAAGTGAAATAATTTCTCATTCAATTTCAGGCAGATGTAGCCCTAGGTGATGCATAGAAAGTCTCCCATGTCTAATAGCCACCCACCATTGATATCAGAGGGAATTTACAGGGTTCAAGGCTGTCGAGAGGAGGTCATCTCGCTAAACTCCAAACCACATTCATCTGACAGGGCTGGTGTCCGACTGCCACCCACCCATAATGCAACCCGGTGAGAGACGAGATGCTGATGTGTACAGTGGTGTCTTGATTTTATCGTGTCAGCCAGCGTGGTAGTCCGTAATTACTTAAAACTTAAACATGCTAAGCTGATTGCCTTTGGTGCTCTCGCTTCAAGATGTGATGTGTGATCTCTGAATAAAGCGGATGGACCAAGAATTGATGCACCTCCGAGCCCAGTGACATGGACAGATTTCTGTGCCCCGGAGCCATAGTACCCACAACGCAATGTCTGCCGACAAGAGAAGCCATGCGGGGGACACATGAATTACATTCCTTCCCGAATGTCAGTGGGAATACAAATGCTTTTAACACAATTAATGATTACAGTCATGTGACATAAATTTTACATATGGAAAGAAATATGAAATGGGCTGGACTTTACCACTGAAGTAGTGTGTTCATCATGGGCTGTGGTCTCACTGCCTCATCGCTGTCTCTTTGTGAACCGGGCTCCTTTGAGATATTTAAAGTGGATATGTTGTGTTCTCATATGTAGCAAAACAGCAACATCTCTGCACTGCGCTATACAATACATGATCATTTACCTTAAAATCACCAGTGAAGAAAGCCATTAGTCTTTTCTTTCTCTTTGCCCACTCGCTTCTCTTCGGGGGTCCATTCTGAGCCACTTGCTGAAAACATGTTCAAAATCACATGCACGCGTTCTTTTGGATGCAGCTTTATGAAACAGTGCAGTGCACCATAATGGCAGAATTAAGCACAAGGAGCAACTGTAATGCAATCTGCAGGCAATCGATACCGAGCCAGACCCTAAAGACATGTAGCGTTTGATGAGTATTTCTGCCGGTTTTACATTCAGTCAGCACATTCACACTCCCCATTCAGACACATTGACACTGCTAAGTGACAACGTCTCGCGCTGCAGCGGCTTTGTGCGGCAGAATAGAGAAAGAAGAAAAACGCTATTATTTTTAAAATAGATGTGAAATCTCTGGTGGATAATGTGCTTTCAATGGGAGGTGGGAGTGGAAACAGTAGGAGAGCGCATACATATTATTGTCGAATAAGATAACACCGATCCCACTACTGATACAGTACACAGTAGATGCCGCTGATTATCCAGTGAGGGAAGATGAGTCAACTGTTGCTGTGACTTCTGAGTGACAGTAAGTCATTGTTGAGCATTTTGTTTCCCAGTTACATTTACTTTCTATTCATGTAACTTGATACTCCATCTCCTCTCTTTTCAAATGGGATTAGAACTAAAAATACAGTGGATGGAAGTCCTGCATTCTGTTTACATATGCATTAATGTGCTTCTTTGGAACCTAGATTTGCCTACACAATGAGAACCTGCTGTTCTTGTATCCACTCCCATTTCTCTTCTGTCTCATCGAATGCAAACGCTTGTTTTGAAAGAAGCTTCAGATCTTAAAGCTAGTTCAGAAAATCCTCAGTTGGAAAATGAAATGTAGTCATGATCTTTTTTTTTTTTTTTCCTGAAAAGACCGTGCGACTTGTAAAACACCGAGGAAATTCAGCTTCTGTTAGAAACAAATATACATAATAATGCACAACAAAGTGGAAAGAGAGAATAAGAGAGTCTGCATAAATCAAATAAATTAATGGTGTGAGCTTATCATATGTAGAATAGAATATCGATTTAAAATCCATGTTCTAATTTTGAGTCAAGGATGAATGAGTAATCTAACCTCTGAAGTACCTTGAATGCCCGCTGTTCAAAAGAAACATGAGTGCATTCAGCTGAGACCATCTTCCAAGAAAATGAAATGGATTGAGAAGGGAGAGGGAAAAAACAAGTTTGGGACAACACAGAAAAGAAGAAAAATGGAAAATGAGAAGAAGAAGAAAATTAAGCCAAGTAAGTTACTCACTTTGCAAACAGGCACGTGAAGAGACAAAAAACAGATAGACGCACATGCACACATGCACAGACTCTACGTCCATTAGCCAAGCCACTGATACACAGCATAATGGACATGGCTGATGTGCTGGTGAATATGGGATGATGACACAGATATTCCTCTTTGTAGCGCTGACCTGCTGCAGTGAAAGGCTGCCAAGCATGATCATGTCAGGCCGCACGCGCTCCTTCAGCTGCTGGGTGTAGTGGGGGATCACCTCCTCAGCGGTCCTCACTGCAAGAAATAGAGGCAGCAAAAGCACTCTAATATTTAACAAAACTAGTAGATTACCACAGCATGCATGATTCTTTGAATATTATGTCATGTCTCCTATTGCATCATTAATCCAATCCTGCAATCCTGGATTGGATTAATTATTTTTGCAATGCTTAAATAATATCATGTTACCTTTAACCTTGATTTTATAAGACATTTTCTACTCTCCAATATATATTTGTTTTAATAAGACAATTCATGTAATTTAGTGCTATAAAATAGTACTATGAATATATGTATAGGATCAATCAAACGTTAAAACGAATAAAAGGATAGCATTACTTTTTACAGTGCTCTCTCTGCCCATTACCATCCTCCCTGCTACGAGTCCAGCCTCTCCTCCCAGCTCAGTACTACCCTCAGCCTGGGTTTTGGCAATGGTATGGGCCTGGGAGGGCCTGGAGCCCGAGGCATTACCACCACTGTGGAGCAGCAGTCGCCGCTGAAGCACCAGATCACCCGCCTTCACCTCCAACACCTCCTCATCCCTGGAGGCTAGCAGCGTACCTGGAGAGATTCGCATCAGTGGGCATGTGCAGACACACACGCACAACCAGACACACACACGCACACACGCACACGGATTTCCACTCATAAACACTGGAACATGCATTCACATACTGATGGATGAGCATATTTAGCACATCCAGAAACAGACACAAACTGATAGATATGTGTATGTTTGCAAACAGTATGATCCACTGAAGTAGAAGTTTTTACAAAAAACACAATGGTGAACAGTCAAAAAGCATCATATTCAATTCACACATCCACATGTTTGGCTTAAAACTAAACTGAGGCAGGACGTTTGTTTCTTATCTTATATTTCTTAATGTTAGTTTTTTATTATAAGAGGTGTACAAAAATATCTGTTTTTAGTTTTTGGTTTTTTTGTAATTATGATGAATAAGTGACTACAGCATATTTTATCAAATTGCTCTATTTCAGTAAAAGACATTCTACAAGCTAGGCTACTGTAACATGCCCAGACTGAAATGTGACCAAGCCTCTACGCTGAAAAAAATATGCAAAGTAGTTTTAAGTTAGTAACCTAAAAATCATTACTGAATGGAGAAAGGTATCGTTTGCAGTAGCTTATCATGCTTGCTGTTTCTTTTTCAGTTTTGCTGTACTGCCTCATTGGTAGAAATATGAGGTATTTTTCAACAATCTCTATATTCAACGTGTGCAGTCCAAAATGTGTAAGAGCCAAATCTGTTATAACTGCTTAATGATTTTCACATAGAAGCTGATAGCGATGCCTAACACCTTACAGAAAACCAGAATACCAGTTTTGTGGTCTTTCATCTCCAAGCCAAAGTAAAGGAATTCATCAAGATAAAAAAGAAGAAGAGCTGAAGATCCAAGGCAGACAGACAAGACTTCTCCAGGATTTTTTTTCTTAAAAAAGGAAAGAAAGAAAAACCCTCCAACACTGGCCACTGTCCATTTCATTAATGTTTTGTTTTATTCAGGTTCTTTCTTGTGAAATGTGTATGGTGCTTTGTGACAGGCTGTAAAAGCGAAAACAAAAGCCTGAGAAGCAGTCACAAAATGTCAGGATCAGGACTGACATACTCTGAGCCCTCTGCAAAGAAGACTTGAAGCCTACACCAGTAGGAGGCATCCATACAACTGCATAAGGTCATTGTCTTGAAGTCTATTGTAGCTCAGTAAAGTGCTAACTGGCAGTAGTGTTGGACAGTACAGAAGTACAAGCTCTCTGTCCCTCTGTTTTCCTGTCTCTCTTTCCTTCCCTTTCTCTCAGCCTATTGCATGAAGCAACTCTTAATCCAAGATCCTCTTTACTTTCTCTGTGGGATTTCATGAACATTCCAAAACAATGGATGGGGTTGCTAATCTCGGTGGTACAGCTAAATCCAAAACAATAGCAAATAATACAAGCCTGCTAAATTCTACCGTGTTGAAGCGGGCCTAAACCCATCACTTGTGCGCTGGAATTACAAGAGAGATGTGCGTCATGTCAACAGGATCTGGTATGACTGTCTTCACCCAGAACAATGCTAAGCTTAAACCATCTCAGTATTGCCTGGATGGCTACATATTTAAATGAAACTGAGCTAATGAGAAAAGGCACGACTACTGTGAGACAATAGCGTTGCTTGGAAAGCACCGTCTGCTGGTGAGCGTCCCTTTCTAGTTTACTCTTTGTTCTATGGTAGTGCTGCTTTTAATGTTAGTGGGAAATACAGCATCATATTTTTGGGTGGATGGTTTATATTATTTTTACATTTAACATTTAAAAAAAAGTAGTACACAGAAGAAAAATGACATTCTTGTTTTATAAGATTAAAAATTGTGTTTTTAATGATATTTTAATGCAGATGGAAATTAACAGAGAGATGTATCTCTAAAGTTTGAAAACAAATTTAGTGCTTCTGCATCTACACTAACCAGCATGTCTGTGAATACTTATACAAAGGATTTAAACCAGCAATACATGCAAATAAATGCAAACTAGTTTAAGTAATACACATAGGTTAAATGTGCAAAACTGGATGAATTTGGGCAGATATCACGATAAATTAAGGACCCACAAATCACTATAACACTGTAGTATAGCTAATAGGGGATACATACCAGGTAAGTCAATGAAGGTGTCTTCGTCATCCAGCAACGCAGTTATTCTTTCATACAGTTTGTTTTCATCAGCAGTGAAAGTTTCTGTAAATCCAAACAAGTATATTTGAATGGTGCCAAAACAAGAAATGTATTTGTGCTTTAATAATTACTTTCTACTTATCAGCCAACTCAATCTAAACTGCATCTTAACATGCAAATTAGTCGTGGGGAAGGGTGAAAATCAAGTGTATGTAGAGGGGTAATGAAATGGGAGCATTAACATGCCTGTTAGCTGGCCTGTCATCATGTGATGAGATTTGATTTGGTGGATCCTTTGATATTACACGGCAGTGATATCCAAAAGATACAGGTGAAATGCCTTCTCCATTAATAGCCAGGTTTCATTATAACATGCATATTACTTGGCTCCCAAGAGCTTGCCTTTAATAGGCCTAGTCTAGGAGGGGGCTGCAAACTCCTGATATGGCTCTGCATGTGTCATTCGACGGGGGGAGAGAAAACGGCACGGTGAAATGAAAACTGACCAATGATACATGACCTTCATCAATGACAACGACTTGGGTAGCCAATCTAGTGATGCCATCACTTGGTGTATTTACATAGACCGCTGTGGCATCACGAATGGCAGCCTGGTACCAGTGATCTCTCTCACCCCTCTTTAATGAACCGAGGAGAACCATTATGACAGAGAATGGCATACTTAATTCCAGCTCATCTTCAGCGCTGACCCCAGTCGTCCTGCAATGCCCCGAGTCCGTCTGCCTTGTCGATGACGGGTCAAAGTAATTTTGCGCACGTTCATTTCCTGTGGAAAGTGGATGACGAGGAAAGCGAATGAGAGAAAGAGGGATTGGGAGTTGCCGGGGTGGTAGGGGAAGGGAAGAAGGGAGTTGTACAGGTTCAGGTTAGTGGTTATTAGAAGCACATGAAGCAAAATGTTAATTTTGAAACCCACACTGTCGAAGGGCAGTGGTAGTGGCTGCTACTAGATAAGGCAGAGCCAAGATGAGACAGGAGTTCAGAGGCGCAGAGAAAGAACTGGGAAAAAGACTCCTGGGTTTCTCAGTGCACCTCTCCACGGCCTGCGGTGCTCTGGGGCCTAATTAGCATGCTGCAAAAGGTCATGGCAAGCAATCTCTTAAATATGACTGCCATATGTTTTCCATGTTCAAAAGGAACTAATGAGAAAGTCTACAAGCCCAAAAGTACCTGGAATTTCAAAGACAATACCAGCTAAATACTCCGAGGTCAGCGGCCTAGAGAAGGAGGCAAGTTTGGGGGTGCAGATCCAAAGGAAAATAACTTGAGCCCATGTCTCATTGACTTCTTATTAGCAATCACTGACCTATGGGTATCAAGTCTGCTCCACAGAGTTTATGGGAATCAGTTGGCTCAGGGGCACTTTCTATTAAAGGTACACCCCACCTACAGCTTTTTTTAACCCCTGGAATCATTATCATTGCAAGCCTTGAATATTTTGCTCCAATCTAAATTGCTTGACTTGTATTTCTCAGATTGTGGGGGGGAAAAAATGGATTAAATCATGTTATATATTCCACACAAGGCCCGGCTTTATAGAAGTCTGAGGGCTTCAGTGATTGGTTGCATAAAAATGCGAGTTTGTTTGCATAGAAGGACCACTGGACACTCGGCCACTACCCCCCAAAAAACTCCACAGAAATTCTTTTGTGTTCTTGTAAAATATCTGCATGAGGTTTTCATGCTCTTTCATACTCCAAGTTAAACACTCAGACTGAAATACTTATTAAGAGTCATGCTGCTACATGACTCTTCAATGGTGTCATAAATTGACTGTGAAATTCACATGTTAAGTCCCGGTACATTGTTAGCAGAGAGTTTGAACAATTTCTCCGCAAATAGCTCTGAGGTTATGAAACCCTTTTTTCAAATACAAATTTGCATAATGGTAGTAGCTTCGTGAATCGCCTTTTGAATCATAGCTGTGATTTACCTAAATAGTCTGGCTGCCCTCCAATTCATCTCTCTAATGAAAATTTCAATTATCTGTTCTTACATGCACAATATCTGTAACTAGCACTTCTTGGCAGCCAGAGATACTGTTAGCAGAGACCGAGAGATAATGAAAGAGTCTGGAAAAGGCCAAAGTGTCACAAACACGGAACATTCTCCGTTTGGATCTTCCAGTAAAGGCACACAAGTCAGAAGTGCTTATTGTGTGCTACTGATTCATAGTTTGTGGATTTAGAGCCTATAAATTCTTCAGCGCATGTTCCATTTTATTTATTTGCAATGTTTCAGCAACCATAAATTGCCTTCCTAATCGAGTCCATGTAAAAATGAAGGGAGTCCATCAGAGCAGGCTTCCCTTGTCCAATTGCAGTGCTACTCTGAGTTACTGGCAGTCAGATGCAACGTGCCACTCTGAACGGATGGGGCTCGCTCTCTGATTCCGGATTCGGTCGCCTACCTTGCAAATCCTTATAATGGATATTGACAGTGTTTAATTCACACCAAATGTGAGCCGATGGTGGGAGACAAGGAAAAAGATGATTGCTTTTCCAGAGCAACTTGAGAATGAACTTTATTTTCCACCCAGGATTTGCTCTGCCTCTTGTGCATAAAACATAATGACAAAATAGATAATAATTACTAGCCATACACAGCAAAAGCAAAATAAACCATATTAAATCAGGAATCTAACATGTGACTCATCCCCGAGAAAACTGGCACACTCACAACCTCGAACACATCCTAATTTACCATCCCATTCCTCAAGAGTTCTCTCTGACATACTGAATTATAAGGGGGCATATTCATATGCCTGATTGGCCTTAAGCCGTGTTTCGGGGGCGTTGTGAGTACACCACACAGACAGCGGATCGGCTTGGTAGCGTAGTAGCGTATGTAAATGCACTCTCCTATGACTCCAGCCCACCACAAGGCATGTAGCCGAGAGTGGGAGTCAAGGCTGATTGTGTCGAGGGTACTTCTAGATAGAGATAGAACACCCACTACTGTAGCGTTCTCCAGCGAAGGAAGAAGTTATACGAGGGTTGCTTGTTAGGACACGCTTGCTTTGGAATGCAGGGACCAAGGGCCCCCCAAATGGAAAGCTAGAGACTGAGAGAAGGAAAGAGGCAGTGAGAGAAGGGTTAGATCAGGAACACATCTACTGTCAACAAATTTGAGGCTAATGAAGAATGAAGCTTCACCTCTTTCTTTGGCAGGGGCTCGCGGCTCCATTTTTTTTTGGTGAGCTGCAAGGGTGCTATCTGGCCTGTCACCTCGAATTTCTCTCCCGAGCCAAACCGGAGGAACGGAACGCTCGGTGCTTCTTTCTCCATCAAAGGCTGGGTTTTCAATGCCCACCACATTAGCTCTCGCTTCTCTCCCTGACAGAATAAATAGAAACATAAATGAAAATACAATGACACGCAGGGCCGAGACAACACTTACATCAAAGTGAGTCATTAAAAGAAAAACACAAAACAAGGCATATTTATAAACAACAAAATTCTATCGGTGCTTTGACTGCCCCAAAATGTTCAAGCGCATCCTCCTCGAATGATGCTAAAACACAATTAGGTTAAAATTAAATCAAAATCTTGCAGGAGGAGGAGAAAAAAAAGAGGAGAAGAAGAAATGATTAAAATAATTACAAATTGCGCCCTGACAAGCAAGAGCAAAATTTAGCCCAAAGCCATTTGTCTGTAATTAGTTAATTAATCCTTACACAAATTATGAGCAATAACTCATCAAGCAGGACTCACCCATCAGAAATTCAGCCGACTTGGATTTCTTCTGCTTAGGTTGCTGCAGAGCCTTCTGCTGTAACTTCTGGAGGGAAATTGTTAAATGAATAAATTAGCTGCAGAATGAAGATCATCATTTATGATCCGCAACTAACGCAGTATTTTAAATATGGGACGACACTGAAATGTCATTTAATTTACATCGCCGCTAAAGGGGTCAAGCACTAATTGAACAACAGGAGTGGAAAAGAATTTAATCATAAATAGATAAGAAAAGTTGACATGAATGTGTAATGAAGGTCACATTAAAATACTTCCTCCTTGTTTCTAAAAAGAATGGGCAACAACACTCGCGCCTGGAAAATTATGCATTTTCTTTCTTTCTTTCTTTTTTTTCCTGCACAAGCTGCATGAGAGTGCACCGTCTCGGTGTGCAAATGAGTATGGAAATCCAGGCACACTTCTCATTACTTCCATTCACATGAACTCAACCTAAAAACCCTCAAAGGAGGGAGAGAAGTGGTGTTTAAATAACATCATGTCAGGTCTCCTGCATTTGGTAAAGCCTGATTTTTGATGAAGGACTTATTCTTGAAGATGCCACAAATTTAACAGAAATGGCGGGAGGGGGAATACAAAGACATGCTAAGTCAACACTATTCCGACTTGGAGTTGTAGGTGGTCTTCACTGGCATGAAGTGGAAAGAAAAAAGAAGAAGGGCTATAAGAGAGAAAGTATGGATTTCTTTGAAATCAAGAGTATGTGGAACAAACCCCGCACTCCCACATTTCTCTCATTTCTGCGGACAAGCAGAACAATAAGAAAGCTGAGGTAAAAGGCATAAGTAGTTGTTTTTGTTATTGATATGTTTACATAAGAATGCGCCATATAAAAGAGCTTTGTTGCTCAGAGCGTATGGAGCTTTTTAAGCATCATTTTATGCAGATTTCAGTGATGAACTGTGCTCATGCCCATGAACAGCATGTATTTGTATACAATATTTAATTTCAAAGGAAAAATCAAGGGGCAGAATGGGTGGGGAGGGCTTATTTCGACTCTAAATGACAGAGCAATTAAAATAGCAGAGGACTACTTCCAGACCAATCTGGTAAGAGGAGTTTTTGTAAATCTGTTTTTACATTCAACAAGCCCTACAGCAAGACATTCATTTATACCACTGAGATTAATGCTTATCTAATTGTAACTTATTTAAAAACCATTTTCTTTTCGACTGGGTACCAATCATTTTCTCTGAGTTGCACTTACAAAAATGAGAGACAAATTTGGCATTGGTGGAGATGTCTCCATGTCGTTTCTTTAATTTCCTTCCTATCTCTCTCTGTTTTTTTACATTTCAGTAAACAATTTACAGGACTTTCTACAATGATGGCACTAATGTTCAGGTGCATACTCAAATTATCGACATTCCCTGCAACAATTAGAAGAAAATTAATCAGGCATTTCTTCTTTTTTTATGCCAATAAAAATGCACACACTCCTCATTTGTACACCAGACAACTTAAATAATACTGTCCTGTAAACTAAAGCAGTTATTTGAATAAGATAAATGGTATTTGCATTCTTTATATGGTATTAAAATGCTGATTGTTATTGGAACCTCAGAGCCAATGACTAAATATAAAATAATGTCCATCCACGCTACATTTTTTCCCCCTTGACACTAAAAGCTTGTTGTTCAGCCTTTTAACAACACACGCTGTGATTAGAAACGTTTCAAATTTGTTTGCTACTGTAATTGATTTTCAGAATAGAAAAATACTCTGCATATATAAGGCCTTTCAACACAGGTGTTTGCTATTATTGTTCAATGTTTCTCCCAAGGACACTGTGGCATGTGGCTGGGGATTGAACCACAAACCATCTGATGAGTGGACATTTAAGTCATGGTCACCCTTTATGCTACTATGTTTGAGGCAATTAACAGCCTAATTAGAAATATCTTGCAATATCACTTACTTCATAATTTATAGCAGGCTTTACATTTTAAACATATAACATTAAGGTTTTTTTTTTGGCATTGTTCTTTTTTCTTTCTTTGTGTAAGTTTTACTCACACTGGTTGTCCTTGGAGCATATTTTGTATTACTCTGACTTATAAAAGTTCCCATGTTTCTAACTGTGCATAGTGTGATAACTTCATGCCCTGCAAATGTAAGTGTTCATGTGAATATAATTTTGCCATTAAATAAGGTAACCAAGTAAAGAGCCTAGACTCTGTATGGTAGCCCCAGACTCAGTGCTCTGGGTGTGCAACGCCTCATCCTGCCATGTAAAACTCTCTATCGTGAAAGCTAAGAAAGGACTGTCTTTTTTTTTTTTTAATGCCACGAATTCATGTTGCATGAATACAAGTAAACTAATTGATCAGGTGCAGGACTTACTATGCAGTATACTGTGAAATGTGAAAACTACCCTAAGCCAAAGTTTCTCCTAAGTTTTCTGTGACTTTGCACAAACATGTGTTAAACTTTTGGAGCCGCACCAAAATTACACGCCAAGAAATTTGGATGTATTATAACATTCACACAACAGCCATACTGTAAATAGTAGCACAGCGCAACAGCCCCATTCTCTTCCCATCTGAAGGCATCTACATATGCCCCTTTAAATCCACCCACTCCATCTCATTTCACTGTGAAGCACACCAAATGCTTACTTTGCAGCCAACATGGGAAAAAAATCATTTACAACGGGTGACAAAAAAGGAGAATCGTGACTTTTTTCACTTTCTTTCTTTTTAAATGTGATTGTTGTCAAAAGGAATTGAGCACAACAATGCCTTGTTCAGTTCTTGTTGCATTCAAAGGCATAGCTAGAAGGGCTTGGGGAAGACCGCTTGCTGCTAGGGGCTGGTGGGCACAGACCAGCTAGAAAGTGAATTTTGCATACTGTACGGATCATCGCCCAGTTCAGCCCAGTCACATTGAATCTGCCATCAACCAATTGTGCTTCATGAAACCGTCAACCCTCATTTACGTCTGCCTGTTTTCTTCCCCACACAGCTGTAAACAAGGCCCCAGCTTTGAGCTGTCTCCCTCTGTCCCTGTGTGCGCTGCTTGCCAGGGGAGTGTAGACAGCAAAACCTTGTCTTCACTGAGCTACTTAAAGCTACCATTTCCAGACAAGTACCCTGCGCACTAGGCAAAGGATTCAGGGACAAGAGTGATTCTGGAAGTGACAAGAGTTTTAAGAGCTTTTCACAGAGACCCCATAATGTGTTTTGTGTCTTCACTGAGCTCCGACTTGTACCTAAAAATAATTTCTTATTTGTCTTGACCACCACAGTTTGAATTCAAGGGCATGATACACACAGTGAGTAAAGTCATTTGCATTAATATACATATATGTGTGACTATACATCATAACTTAATACAATAAAATGATGTGACAAGCAAAAGTTGAGCCTTGCTAAATCAATGACCACTTTTGTTTTCATGTTGTCAAAGTTTTTTTTTTTATCTATCCACATAATAAAATGGTTATATTGATAAAATGTCATAAGAATAATTAAAACATCTACAAAGCATCTTTATTTAAATGAGTATAGATAAGGTTAGCATTTTGTTTCAAAAGCATACAAAGCCAATTCTACCCTTAAAATGTGAAACCGTCTTAATTTATAGAGCAGCCTTATATGTGCATGGTAATTGTGACCCACCAAACAGTTTCTTCTAAACAACAACCGCGTCAGTTGGTGTAGACAGAAAACATAATTAGTATTCAAGCTTAATTAATCTACGCTGGCCCCCTTTAAGTGAATTAGTCAATTATTTATGCATGTGTGCTCCTTTGATGCTAACAGATTATGTATGTTGCTGGAAAAAACCTTGAAAAATGACTTTGAAAACTTTCTACCATAAAATGTCACTACAAGCTTTTGTACCGACTTAGAAATGTCATTGAAGGGCATGAATTCTGAATGGATATGAAAACATAAACTGCCGAGAATCTGTAAATTCTTATTATTGCCAAAATTTTAAGATAAGTTGTCTAAACGCTGCAATTCACTGTCCAAAATCCAGCGCAAAATACAAAACAAATACCAAAATAATGCCAGTAAATACGAGCCAAATATGCTCTTTTTGTCCTAATCCATGGAATGGAAATCTAACACAGGTCGGATCAAGGTCTTTCCTAGGATCATGGGAACTCCTTGGGATTTTCAAGAGCCTTTTTGTTTTTACCCTTGAGAACCAGGCACTGGCCTCTGCATCTCTCAGTCCCCCCCATTGAAAACCCAGAGGCAGCACAGAGGAATGCTAAATGTCAATGGTCAGGCTGCGCCAGCACCTTGAGAGAGAGGGAGAGCTGGAGGTACAAGGATTTGACCTCGCTGTGTTCAGTCACACTGTTATGAGGGCCAGAAGTAAAACTGTACTCACACTGCCAAAGGTGTCCATCTCCACAAACTGCAAAAGATCATCACTGGCTGACCCTGATCTCTGAACTTAGACCAGGCCTAAAAAAAACAGAATGTGTGAAAAATGGTGGAAAAAAAATAAAGTTAAACCGAGGCTCCTGAAAAAATAAAAATAAATAAAAAGCACGGAGAGACTCTACTATTGACTTAATTTCAAACTTTAAATTTGCCACTTAATTTAAAGCATGCCTATATTATTAGAGCTAGAAATCACAAAAGGTTTATTTGAATGGTTTATTGTGCGTACGAAAGCCTTCACTGCAGCACACACAGCATTACACACTCTCCTCCTGCTTGTGTGCTTAAAACCGTTATCTCTGCAATGCATCTCAGAGAATATAGGACACTAAACACCATTTATTATCACAGATAACAAATTATTTGCCTTGATTATTCAAAGTGTTTATTCATTTACATCTGATACAATATCATTTGGTATTTTTATCGTCTTTTCCTATGGTAATTCACATGGCTTGCACAAGTTTCTGCTGAAATAGCAAAACAAACCCCAGGCAAAATGTGAAAGATTATCCCATACCATGCGAGCTAGGATGAAATGCTATACTTTTTCACACTGAACACTGCTCCACTGGGTGTGATTGAAAAACATGTAAAGCTATTGAATCTGTGGTTTGTATATGTGAGGGAAAATGAGTGTTGTAACAAGTGGGCCAGTGTTTTTGTAATTGTTTCAAATTACACTCGACGTAATAACTCAGTGAAAGCGGAGCCAGTGTGCGGTCCGTACACATTAACTAGGCAAAGACCACAGGATATCCATGCACCTTATCACGGCCCACAAAAAAAAAAAAAGAGAAAAAAAGAAAAGAAAAAGCGATCGTGTAAACAACTGTAGAGAGTAAAACTTTTCAGCTACATTTCCAGCTGCATCTATTTGTGTCTAATGGCGCTTATCACCAGAAGAAGGATAATACTTTTAGATAAAGAGGTGCTTTGTAGCATTTCCTGTACATGTGTATTTTATTGAATTAAAGACACCCTAACATTCCTGTTTTTAATTTGGTGAACTGTTTTTCTGGCATTGTGTGTTTGCATGTGTGTGTGTGTGTGCAAATGTTTTACACAGGCTGTAAAATTGTGATGCTGTGAGAAAAATAAGTCCATTAGTAGTTAAAACTGAACACCCCCTGCCAAATACTGAGATTGCCAGTACTCTTGTTAACCATATAAAGGACTGGCTCACTTTTCTGCTTGAGGTTCATGCTTTCCGTCAAGAGCCATATGTGAATATATTACAGCACTGCACAACAAACCCCAAAAGTCCAGGAAGTTTAATGCACTTTCTGGACTTTTTTTGCTAATATCAACCAAAAAAAAAGGACAAGAAGTTTGGAGTTCTCTGCTGTGTTAATTTAACTCGTGTGTTTACTGAGCAATACACCCATGCAAACACACTCTGCCGACATATATACGGTTTCCTGCAATTGCATTTGTTTTTGACCTGCACACCACAAAGCTGTTTCCCTTGTTTAATCACAGCAATATGGCGGGAACAAGCAGCTCAGTTCAGAGTTTAGAAAAGACAACGCTGCCGTCAGCTGATTGCTGTTTTAAATTTTGGAACTGAAAATATGTCGGCTTTTAAAGACCTTTTTCTCGACTTTTTCTCGACCTTTCCACACAAAGAGACATCTTAAAGGTTTTCTCTCAAAACTTTTTAAGAGTTAAACTTTATTCACATAAATTCAAACACTGAATATATTAAATAAGAAGCTTGTGCTTTACCATAGAAGTCTAAAATAGTGACAGTACTAATATGAACAATGGATCTACTGATTAAAAATACAGCAAGTGTGTGCATTGTTCCTCTGGAATGTCACTATATTTGACCTGCAACCTTTTTCCATCTACTTCTTTCGCCCTGAGAAAGACCATCTCCTCTGTCAGCTAGTCAGCTAAGCTCAATCGGCCCCTAATCCAGAATGACAGTGGGATCAGTGTTTGCAGTAGACAAGGCACTTCCCCTTTTTTCGAGGCATGGTGTGACCTGAAATCTTCCCTGACATTTTTTTTTTTCCACAAACACGGATCGGCGCTGTAATTCAATAGTCACAGAGAGACAGGGCATCGTGCACCAAAGAATATTTTATTTGCTTGTGGACAGAAGCCTTTTCTTGTTCTTTGACAACCGTCAGTCTCCCCCAGAACACACAGTTCACACGGCTGACAATAACAGTAAAAAAAGGGGCCAGGCTTTTTAACCTTCGCTGTGCAGTAGAGACCTTTTGTGTGCATATTTACTTTAAATGTGCTCTTTGCAATTTATAAATTCATAGTAACGTAAAAAACAATCCTTTTCTTCTGAGTTCTGTAAAACTGCTCTTCTTCAGGTAAATTAAAAGCAGGTAAGAAGGCTTTCCACCAAAGTATGTAATTTGATCTGACTGGATTATTAAGCCAAACTTTTGCAAATAACTAGCACACCATAACAGTAACTGAATACATAGATATTGTTATTACTTAGGATTAAGAGGTATGTTACCTTGTGAAGTCAGAATCCTCCCTCTTTATGGTTAGCTACACCTCAGTCGCCAAGGCGATAGTGACGCAGGTCCTAACAACAAGCCCTTACACTTGGTGTCAGATGACCTCCTCATGTTCACTTTCACTGGGTGAAAGTACACGCGTCCTGTTTTAAACTATTTATATTTGAAAGATAGCACACAATTCATTATTCGAGAGCGTCAAGATGATTGTCATGAATGCGACATGAATGACAGGAGCAGGAACTGTCAGTTATCCAATTTCACATTTTGGGGAAGGACATTTCTGACAGTTTGTGGCAACCCATGACCAACACCATTAAGCTGCCAAGATAAAGTTTGGTCTGTGCAATAGCTTCATCTAACAGATGGCATCACTGCTCAACAACGCTGAATTATTAATGCGGAGTGCGGTATGGCGCTTCTTCAAAGAAATGTTTACATATAGTTTCACCTGAACAAAAATACGAAACTTCCCCCTTTGTCATTGCTCAATGTCGATTCCAGTGAACCTCCCAAACTGACGTTAAAGTGCTCATGCTGCTGTGTAAACATCCATTATGTAGTATGTGACAATTCACACGAGTTGCCGCATGCATTATTTAAAGGAAAGTGCAGACAAATGTATTTCTCAGCCAAAGAAAACCAAGCAAGCTTTACAGCTGCTATGAAGGATAGTCACAAAATGCCCAGCGGATTGGCCCATTCATGTTTGGCATAAGGCATATTAACACTAATGTCTCCTTAAAACAGATCATGAACTACTAATGCTTCCCTTAGAACAAACAGTCAGCCTCTGCTTTATTTATGACTGCAAAGCCATCAGGCCATTGGTGGCCTTTTCAACTGAGGAAGAGAGATTGCTCATATGTATCAGCAATGAATAGCCCTCATTTGTTTTTTGCCACTACGGAGTCAGTGTTTTGTTTTATCAAAAGTTTATGATAGCTGCCGTGAACACTCTGAGTTCATTCAAGTGACCCGTATCACACTCGTTCTTTGGTTGCTGAACAAAGCCGAAAACAATCAGAAGTTAACTAGGCACAACAACCCATCATTAATGCACGTTTGAATCAAAAGCTGTATTTACAGGATCTATATTACAAACCTCTGGGATTTTTACATTTTTTAAATTTTATTTTTGCTTATTAAGCTGGTTAAATATATTCTAAATAAGATGCCCACCGATTTGGACCTCCCATTTTCTGCCTAAGCTGTCATTGATCGTTTATGCGATTAAATATAGACCTAAATCTCCATCTTATCCAATTAATTCTCTTTGCAGGCATGAGAGTGGCTAATGATGTTATCTTACCTAATTAACCTGTATAGGGATTCAACTCCAGGACAGGGGATTGTTCATCCTTCATCCAAGTGTTCATTATTATCATTACAATCATTATCATAAAAGGGCCAACTTATGATGTTGGCCATTCCACCACTATTAATCTAGATTGAGTCTTTTTTTTTTTTCATTTTGGGGAGGGGGATCCTTTGGGTCATTTTTAATTATCACTAAAAGAATGGGAATTCTTGCAAAGCTGAATAAGTTCAGTTGTGGTCACAGCAATCACTGAAATCCCACGAGGCCACATTACACGAATGTGATCCGACTGTCTATGACTGAAGGGACATTTCTGATTTTTGCTGTGTTTAGGGCCCTGTGTCCCGAATACATTGAAACTGTTTCCACAGCTTTCTGTCAGCTTTCCATTTGAGTGTTGGCTTCAACCTATTAACACCGCATACTTGAAGAAGATCAATAGCCTTCATTGGGCCATGTGTCATTAGCTAATCGGATATTGATGAGGGTATTGACACACACCTAATTAATCTCAGGCCTGGC
This sequence comes from Etia nguti, assembly GCA_015106755.1. Taxonomy (NCBI): domain Eukaryota; kingdom Metazoa; phylum Chordata; class Actinopteri; order Cichliformes; family Cichlidae; genus Etia; species Etia nguti. The sequence continues at coordinate 57,917 of VUQG01023867.1, read as the reverse complement.
GCTGGCTTTCATATGTTTCCTTAATTATGCACTTCATCTTAGTCCCAACACATCAGCAGATTTCTGCTTCCTGTGTGACAGTGAGTAAAAGTTACCTGTCAAGTCTCACTCTAGCATTTAAAGGTTTTTTTTTTTTCCTTATGTTGCTCTTTTAAAACTGGTATTAATTTTAGCAACACTGAAGTAAACATGCATGTTAAGCATGTTTAGTTCTGAGTCAGTTTCCCAAACCTAGTAGTAGTGTAGTCATTGACAGGGAAATCCTATTAATATAACCTAAATGTTAATAAGTTCTAATACAAATTTATATTAGATGTCACATTTTTTGCATTCCCTATATTGTTTGTGTTCACTTGTCTGCACTGGTGAAAGCATCTTCCTGCATCCGTGGCACAAGTTTCATGTGAAGAATGAGTAAAGCATGCCAGCTTTATTCATGTGTGCACAGAAAGTCTGCACACACACACTATATAGGTACGAGTGTCTATGCATTCATGTGCACGTCTTTGCACAAACCTTTCATATGTACGTTCGCATGTGCTTTGTGTGCAGCTGTGTATGTGTATCTGTTGTGTTGAAACATCCGGGCTGATCAATAGAACTGTGTACAGATGAGAGAGCACCTGAAGGTGACCCTGACTACTGGCATCACCACAGGGCTCCAATAAGCTGCTCCTCAACCGCTGCTCTGCAAACCACAAATCTCCAACTTTTAGCCTGCTGCTGTTGGTTTGATTATTGTTTATAGATACAGCCGAGAATTAAAGCATGGCCCGCAGGCAGCATAATTATTTACAGCTGAAAACTCATATCATTACCAGCATGCTCCTAATTGCCAGAAGTAATATCAATGTTAGTTGATTAAGCTTATTTTTTTCATCTTCACTCTCCGTAATGTGCAGAGATTGTTTTCCCTCAGCATATGGGGTGACGGTTTATCTCAATACAGCTGTTCATCTGGCTTCACTTCTATTTTTTTCCCCCCGCTGTTCATTCCAAAATACAATATTGTGGTATCTTCAGAGGGTAGAGATCGATTGCTCTACTTTTTGTATTTTACTCACAAGGTCAAAGAAAACACAAGAGATTCATCCTTCATTGCTCAAAAATAATTTATCTCTGTAAAGATTTTCCCTAAATAGACACAGATGTGACTTACAGGAGCAATTGCACACTCTGACTCAAGGTGATGTCAGAGTTACAGAGAAAGGGCCAGCACGATGTAAACCTACCGTTAATTCACAATCGAATGATTAATTCAAACAAATGTCTCTTTGGTCTGGACCTCTCTCCCTTTGCTATGGACTTGTCAAAATATTTCACCCTGTATTTAAGGCAGCAAGAAAGATGAGGCTATTAATAACATCGCCCATGAAGGGAAAATATATAAACCTTGAAGGCTACATTATTATTCGCATGTACTGTAGATTACTCAAACATGAATATGGCGCTGCAGCACCATAAACCTATTTCTTGGATCCAAGTATAGGGAACTGATGTAAAAAAAAAAAGAAAAGTTTATCCTGTTATTTTATGCTAAATGTTAAAATTAAGAAGGGTGAAATACTGATCTGTTTTATATACTGTTTATCTGAAACCAGTGGATGCCTGTTTGGGCTCTGTGTACGTTTTTACAGAAATGGAAAAAGCTTTTCACAGAGAAACTGTAATGGCAAAATCTATCACATTTTATTTGAATTTTAACATCCTCTGATTTAGAAAAACCTGCCTTTTAAAACAATACCCAACTGTAATCCTAACCCTTGATGAGTCATTGGTGACCTGTTGGATTTTATAGGTGAGTGAAACTGGAAAAGGTATTTCTCAGAGTAAATGTTAGTGCAATTTTCTCAAAAAAGAAAGAAAGTTCTGTATCTATTGTCAAGATTTTTTTTCTGAATTTGCTTTGCTTTCTCTTTCACCATAGAGTTCATGCAGACCTATAAGAGTGGGAGTGAGTGACATTTTTTTTTTTTTTAAATGGCTTGTATGTTAAACCTCAACTTTGCTTCCATCAGTCTTGAGAACAATTACTGTAGAAGGAAACTTGCTTTGCATGATGCACCATAAGCACATGTGAACTCACTTTAAAATTTCACATCACTTATTTTGAATGCCTCAAATGTCCAAGAGAAAACTGACGTGGCCCTAAAAGATTGTGTCTATAAGGGAGTTAATCACAAGAATCCTTCTCCTGTTTCTATGGTTAAAATTGTGCAGAGGAGTGGAATAATTTTTAAAAGGGCAATGCAAATAGTGATTAAAAGTGAGCCTAGGGTCCTCATTAGGGCATGATCTCACAGAAATTGAGAGTAAGGGGGACGTGTTTGAGAAACATTTTGGTGACCAACAAGGGGCTTTTCACATGCAAATGACTCCATATGACAAGAATTTCTTATTCGTTTTTTGACAGGGAGTGAGTCTGCCCCTTTTGATGAGCACCCAAAATGCTTGAGGAAATTAGACAATTGTTAGGAAAGTTTGTGCTATAAATACATTGTTTTTCTTTCTTTGCCATTCACTCTGAGATACAGCGAAGACATGGCAGAGTGAAGGACTTATGATCTCTTTTTAAAGACCAGGAAGCCAGAGGCTGCACTTTGTAAGTGGCTCAAAGGGTTGGAATGTATAGGATATGATAAGAAATATAGTCTGAGACAAGAGTCAACATACAAGTTTAGTTTTATCGATTGCTGCAACTTAACTTTGGTGACTCACAGCAAACATCAAAAGAAATATGTAATATAAAAACGTACTGCTGCTTGGTGATTGGCTATATTTAGTTTAATTTATCTTAAGTTTATTGACTTATTTGAACAACTGAACACCAGAATTGTAGCAACAACATGACATACAACATTTTGCCAAAGTCTTAAGCAGCCAAACTTTCTTTTAAGTTGTAATTCATCACTTTATAAGAATTATAAAGTGATACATCCAAATTTAAAATTTTGATTCAAATCATCAATATATGTGGAGAAGGCCGGGAGAGAGGTACAACAATGAGTGTCTACAACCATCATATTTTGATCCACCTCCCAATACCATCTGGAAAGCATCTGATTGGCAACGGCTTCATTTGTCAGCATGGCAATGAACCCAAACACAGTAATGCAGTAAAATCGTGCCTGGATATAAAAACACACAATGAAACACTATCAGTCGTGGATTGGCGTCCCCAGAGCCCAGACCTCAACATTACTGAAGCAGTGTGGGATCACCTCGACAGAGAATAGAACAAATAAGCAGCCAACATCCACAGATGAAGAAGAAGAAGAAGAAGAGCGCTGAATGTCCTTAAAGAAGCCTGGAGAACTATTCCTGAAGACTACTTAAAGAAATTACGAGAAAGCTTGACTAAGAAAGTTTGGTTTGTTTTGAAGAAGAAACGTGGTCATGCTGTGTTCCACAGAAATGTCTGCGTATGTAAGACAACTTAATTCAATATTCCAAGAGGATGCTGTGCTTAATCTTTTAAAAATCTCAAAAAGTAACTCTAGAAAATACTGTACGCAAGGTTTCTGAGGTTTATTTAAACCAGTTCATCAATGGCTCACAAGGACATATCCTGTTTTAATTCATGTACCAGGAAATAGTTGAGCTGTCCAAGTTAAGCTCTTTCTGTAACAGCAGCTGATTGACTCAAATGACTTCAACCATGATCTCTGAGGTTGTTAGCTAACCCACACGTGTGTCTAAATTTCTAGGAGAACGTTTGAAATGTTAATGTCCAATGAGCAACTCCTCTTAGCTTGTCTTCAGTGGACATGCAACGCTGACCCTGAAGGCAGTAGCAAGCTCATTGGACTATTCATAGACTACGTGTCCTCTGCCTCTTGCCTTTTAAGTTTTTAAAGGGTATAATGTTCACTCTGTGAGTTTAACCTAGATCTCTTTTGAACTTTTAATGATCTATTTCCTACAGTTAATGATTCAACACTCAGTTTACTGCTGTGTGTGTGCGCTGACATATTAACGCACAAGGGAAGCAAGGACACATCGAGAACTAGAAGTTAACTGGGGTAAAATTGCATTTCTCTCTGTTTGTGTCACTCTCAAACTCAGTGGATGTTGTAGATTTCAACATTTGTATGTGTATGTGTAATATAAAGGTTCTTTTCAAAATAACACTTGATATTTGTCATGCATTTTTTAGACCAGCAGCTAACTAAGCTGCTCAACCCAAAGAAGGCTGCATGAGAATGAATCAAAAATAAATAATTAAAGGTTCTACACAGTATCACACCATTTACTGGCTTAAATACTTACTGATTTATTCATTTACAATCATGTAAACGTCTATCAGATCAAAAATCAACAGATTTCTACAAAATTATTATTTCACACAGAGCCCTGGTGTTTTGCAGTCACTGTTTCTACATAGGATGTTTAATAGGCAATAATATATATCTCCCTCCCGCCGCTTTACTGATAGCTGGCCTGATCCATGACAGAACTGAGCTGCTACCCTGGACTGCCTGCTGTAGTTCTCTTTCTTTCATTTTCCAAATCTCTTGTTTCTTGGGATTGTGGCAACTGCTGAATACAAAATCAGTTGAGCATGATAATTAAGGGTTAATCAGCATTAAATTAATACATAATATTTGAGGTTTAAAAACATTTGATTGATAACTAAGTGACCAACACTTTGAGTCGATTGATGAAGCAGCCACAGCACCAGACACCTGATTTGTCGACTCTGACTAGATGTGTGTACTATGTTTTCATCCAAAATAATTATGATAATGATTAAAAAGTATTTGTATAGACAAATGATCACCTAATTCTTTCAGCAGTCAGACAAAGAGACTGACTGAGCTCACTCGTACATTCTAAATCAGACTAGTTTGCTTTTTATAAGCTAAAAGTCGATTATCATTGCTTGTGTTTGGCTGGCTGTATTAAATTGATTGATTGCACATGGATGAGACTAGGGCAAACACCATGATAACCAGCTCACCAAAAAAAGCAACTTAGAGACATAATGGTGCTCGAATGGCAGGCTTAGCTGCTTATGTGTGGTCTGGCAAAATTATAAAAATATAGTTGCTGGAAATTACATTCTTTAATTGGGAATTGTGTGCTATGGGCAAAATTTAAGATTAAAATTGAAATAAAAAAAAACTGTCTTGCAAAAAGTGCACTTACCAAGGAAGAGGCAAAGGACAGGTGCTTGAGCACCACTGTCAAGACTCCTCCCAGAAACAGGTGAGTTGAACATTGCTACGTGACGTACTGATATAACCCGGTGTCTTTACATCTTGAACATATTACAAAATAACCTTTAGCATTAGCTAAACTCAAGGCAATAGCAGAGGTGAGTAAACAATTTATCAAATAAAATTTAGGTAGCCCACACAGCAACTTCTTGTGGGTTTTTGTTGTTTACTTTATTGTTTAATTTTGCAGGGACACCATATCTTTACAAGTAGCTGTAACAGAGTAAGCTAGCTGCTTTCCAGATACAAATAACCCAAATAAAAAGGCAGTCAGAAAGAAGACTGGGATATAGGTAAAAACTTAAGCAAGTGAACTTGCTATATGTTGTATGTTGTTGCCAAAAATGCCAAAAAATATAACTCATCGGGCAAAGTCTTCACCCTGACCAAGATTGTAAGCTAGCTCCTTTAGTGGTTATGCCTAACTTTTCAAGTTAGGCATTATTTGATTTCCCAAATTAATTTTCCACATATGCTAGCTAGGCAGCTCCTTCATGTCAGTACAAAAAAGAGGTTTCAAGGGGGATTATGTGCTCTCATAGGAATGTGAAAGTCTACAACCAGATATTAATGCTATATGTTTTGGCATTTGCCTTGACAGCAATCACACAGACACATAATTTGATTTTTAGTTATGAAGGCTTTCAGGGCTAACACCCAAAAGTCATAAGTGATGGATTCTCAAGAATGCAGTCTCTAAAGCTGGGTAATCCATTGTTTGTTTGCTGTGAGATGAGCAGCATTAATAGCTACTGTGTGGAAGATGTTTAACCAGAGATGAAAAGTACATAAAAGGCTGGAGTCAACATTCATTTCGTGAACGCATGTTATAACTCGGGTTTGTTAATCCTTGAGTCAACACGTCACCCCGGAGTCCTTCAGAAATCAGACTTCACTTTTCTGTTAAGATCTGACAAAATTATTTGACTGGATTGTGTTCAGCAAAGCTTTTGTCAAATACAGTAAACCCTCCAGATTCCTTTTCTGTCTGTCTTTTCAGGGCTTCAATGTAGAAAGGCATTTTAAAAGCAGGTAACGTATCTCAGGGTGCTTATACTGCTTTGTCAGTTCATATTTTTCATGTGTCTATGATCCCTAAAAGCATATATTTTTGAAAAAGTGTGTTATTATTTATAATCGCCCCTGATTACCTGACATCTGAGCACCTTTTCCTGCTGTAAACTTCACTGTAGGTTATAGGTAAAGCTTGCAAAAGTCTGTTTTTAAGATTTGTTATCCCAAAATCCTTATCTGTAAAATTGTACTCATTTTCCGAATCTCAAAAGGAAATTATGAGATCTTTTAGAAGTTTAACTACTGAGTAGCTTAGAGTTATGATTTATGTCCAATTGCACTCTTTCCTTCAGACGCTTTGTCACATCTGCATCTCTTTTTCTTCACGAGACAAAAAAAATGGAACTGAAGTGAAGACTGTCAAATCTGAAGGCAATCACAGTACCACTCTCACATGAGCCAGTGTGGGCCTGTGTGGAGCAACTCTATAAGCTCAATATCTCCAGCACATGAAGTTATAAAGAAGACAGAAGCAAAGCATCCTCTGTTGTATAAAAGTCATACATCGCTCGCAGGCACCAAAACACAAAAGAAGTTGAGTCGTGAAAGTATTATGAAACAAGATTGGAGAGTGGCAAATTGGTAATTAGCCTCTGCGTTGCAAATGAGCATTACAGTCTTGCTTATGACTTTAGTCTCTGGTCCCCAAAGCCTCTTCTATTAATTTAGCTCTGAGGGGCCATCCATAAACAGGCTGAATAAGCTGTTAGCCTAAATGACGAGTGCAAATGAAGGGCTGGCTAAATATGCTGAAGGTAACCGAGATAGTGAAACATCCAGTACACAAATTACAGTGAAGAGAAAGTGAAGAAGCTGGAAGTAAATAGGTTTTCTCAGGTAGAGCTGTCATCATGCATATTTTCTGACCGGTACTCCTTCCATAAGTGTTTTTAGCATTTGATGATGTTTGTATCTTGGGAAACAGAATACAGCAATATAGGGTTTTAGGGACCGTACCATCAGAAAGGTGTATGATTGGTCCCAGATTCGCTCTGCAGAACAGGCAACCATAAATAAATATACACTGCACCCTCCAAAGGTAGTTTGGGATTACATTAAATATCTGGAAAAAGAACATCTAGCAGCCGTAGCTAGAAAAAGTAGTGCTCTGTAGATAGTTTGGTTGCACAATAAGTGGATTTATTTTACTGGACTATAAGAAGTTAAAATAAAACAACTTTAAGATGGTTACTTTACGTTTAGTTACTTTGCACAACACTGCAATTTGCCTATTTGAATCACCATTTCAATTACTATCACAAGAATTAAGCTGTTTCTAATTAAAAAATGTGGTAATAATGTGTTAAATTATCTTCCTATTAACAGAGAACAAATGACTCATCTTTTTTTTCCCTGCATGGGCGGCATTTGTCACATATCGTGTTCAGTCTCCCGGTTTCAAATGAAACTGCTCTGAACTCTTGGAATTTTGCTTTCCCTCATGAGGTCAGATTCCTGCTTCTGAATTCATTCAGCCCTCTAGTTGTCTTGCATAAAAAGAAGTACAGCCCATTACTACCAAATGAAAAGGAAGTAAGACAGAAACTTCCAAATTAATTTACAGTAGAACACACCTTACAGGTAACTGACTGAAGTTTGATGTAATTACTCTAGAAACCATAAATGGCTGTAATTGAGAATAAGCCTACAGCACACAAGGATAACGAATGGCAAGATAATGGAAGCACTGAAAGTCTTAGGTATTCAGATTGATGTGGGAGGAAGACACATCTAGCTTCTTTGAGATGGGAAATTCTTGCAAATACTTCTCACCAACACTGGTAGCAGTGCTGCCCTGTTCTTGCCCTCCCCTGAGCATGGCGCTTATATTCAGATGAGCCAGCCATTAGCACTAAGTGGTCTTTAGCCCCAAATTCAGCCATTTCACAAATTAGCCAATTTCAACATTAGATGTTAGCCGGTGGCTAGGGTCAAAAGGTCAGCTGTGGTAAATATGAGGTGCAAACCTGCAGTTAAGGGGATTAATAAGGGATCCCTGAAAAGCACTTAAATGTAGCATGCACGTTTTAGGAAAAGAAACGTTCTGGCAATTCAGGATGAGTGACATTTCAGTGTTTTAAAATACTGGGGATATTTCACTGAGAAAGAGCTGTGGACTGCACTAACCTCAACTACGGATGGCGCAGGTTTTAAAGTCGTCTCTTTCTGGCTTTGTGTGGCCTACATAGTGGCCTAAATGGCCACTCCATGGTTTAATGCAATAGACAAAACAGCATTAAGCTATTGCTCTGCACCAGAGTGGGGAGAAAAGCTTGTCAGCCCTGCAAAAATAGGCTGGAAGTAGAGAGAGAATAAAAAAAGAGAGAGCACTCTCACATCCCTGTTCTTCCACTCCATCGAGTATGCACCAGGGCAGACGGACATATGGGTGACGCTACATTCTCTAAAGAGAGTGAAGCAA
>VUQG01023867.1:30657-48638 GCA_015106755.1 Etia nguti | reverse complement strand
TTCAAATGTGGTGGTTTTTTTTTTTTTTTTTTGTGATGATGCATATGTACACATTTGTGTGTATGTGTGTGTCTATGTGTGTGCAAGTCTGAACATTGGGCCAGAGTGGGTGTTGAGTTCACACAAGCCCTTCCTGCTGCCTGACTTCACTGTCACTGATTGCAAGCGACGCAGAGCTAATAAAAGAGCAAAGCTGACTGTCAGCAGTGATTAGGCTGGCTACACAGACAAGACAAAGAGAGGAGAGAGCACAGCAGCATTAGCCATGGTCATTAAACAACTTGAGTCAAGGAGATTTTCAGACTAACCAGGTCTATTAAAGGGGAGGAGGCCAGTGGTGCGGGGGCTGTTTACTACGATTTCGCCACAACATTTTAAGTAAAAATTGCAACTGAAAACCAACATGTGTGAACAGTGGTAATAGAGTAGAGAAATAAAAATGAATTTTAGAATATTAGCAATGCATGAGCATTCATCACGCCGTGCAACAGCTTCTCTACCATTCAGCCTGTGCAGTCCTTCACTGCACAGGCTCCAAAAGTAAGCTAATCAAAAATGTATCTGTCTGCATTTGTCTACCATTGTTATTCTACTCAGACTCATACCTGTGCACTCTGCCCTTTTATTTATATTTAGTTCATGTCCACAAGAAAGACAAGACAGCACATATCTGAAAGAAGAGAGGAAACCCCAGGTTTCTATCAACTCTCAGCTCAAAAATGAAACACTTAGCTTCTTCACATCTTGCTGTCCTACTGTCTTGTTTTGGCTACAGCTCAGTTGTTAAGTGTTTCTTCCGTGTTGCTTTTAAAAAAAGAAAGAAAGAAAAGGAAGTGATATAATTTTATAGGACTGACCTTTTTGATTGGCATGACCATGACTCATAATAATGAGATGATGTTTCTGGTTAATTACAATACAATTCTGTGTAACTCTGTGCCTTTAAGTCCAGATTTATTCTCCTTTTTCTGTCATAAAATGTTAACCAATGTTTTGGTGTTGAAATTTATTAACTTTTTAACTTATGCTTGCTTTGTTTATTTTTGCTCAATGCCCACTTATTTGGATTATTTGCACATACATTCTCGCATTGCTCGCAGTTGTTTAAGATCTATGTCTCACTAGTTCACTGTTGCTTTTTAATAACTCATTCATGTAGATGAAAACATTTATAAAAGACATTAACTAATTTCCAAGACTTCTTTCAGTGGCTGGCTGCATTAGCAGGTACCTGTAGATCTTCTGAAAAATGGGTGGGAAGTCTCTTGCTTTTAGCAATGCTAACTCTCCAGCTGGCTGAGTGGCTACCAGGAATGTTGCCACACCATGTCCTTTCCCCAACCCCTGCCTATTATCGCCATCCATATCAATAATAGTGCTGTTAGATAAATAATATCTGGAAGCAAACCATCTGGTTATCTTAGGATTAAGGGGGAAACAAGTTAGGTGTTTAAATGTATGAATGAGATTGGGAGTGTGTGTGTGTGTGTGTGTGTGTGTGCAAAGCAGCCTTGCAAATGCTGCTAGTAATCAAAAAATTAAGGCAAGCTTCTGGCACGTCAGCACTTAGTAAGCAGATTGTTCAGGGTATCTCATCCAAAATCTTCATAAAATACCCGCTTACTCTGCTCTAGCACCGACACCCTCTAGAATTCAACATGTCTCCTACCTTGGCATCATCCTCCGTGATGTTACACATCATCAAAGTCACATTTTTCAAATCAGTGTTGGCCTTATTTAAAGTGATCCAGTGAAAAAAAAATACACCTGTCAGAATTAAAGTCCATCTTGCTTGGGTCTAACTATTCAAAGTCAAGGTCCAAAAGGCTAAATAGGAAAACTGGGGAAAAAATGGATGAAAGGAAGGACAGACGGATGGAGCTAATTAAAGGTAAGAGGTGACCTCAAAGCCCAGACAGGAGGCAGTAAAAACAGCAGTCAGAGTTGCATGTGTAAGTTCTTAGGAAAAACATGTAAGTGAGATGTAAACGGGTGTCTCTGTTGAGATTTCAAACCTTGACTCAAAAATGAGATCACAACCCTGATAGTTTATAATGTTTTACTGTGGTCTTATAACACAAATTCACCTGTGCTAGATTTTTAGGATGTTTTAAAAAGAATAATCCGATTACAAAGTGGTTTCATTCCACAGCTGTTCACCAGTAACGACTGAAACACGTACTGTTAGAAAGAGCAGATTCGTGAGTTTCACCTGGTTGCCAGTACGTAGCAGAACAACAGAGTTTCATATCGTAGGGTCCAGAGGGGACGTCCAGAGTTTTGCATGGAAAACTTTATATTCAGCCACGTATTTTAAAATTTACCGTAAGCTTCTGTCGCCTTTGAAAAATATAGGCTTTTCAAATCGGTTGATTCTTTTTAAAAACACCCTGCACTTAACAGTAACACCCACTTACCACCCACTTATACCTACACATGTACCTGTGCCTACACCTAAAAAATAGAGTTGTTGAAAGATATATATTGAGTAATTCTATCATGAACACTTGCCGCACAATCAGAATTCAGCATTTGAGTAACATAACATGAAATGTTAACACTTTTTCTGCTCCTCAGGCAATTTATTTCAAACAAAATAAAAAGAATGAATACGTCAAATTTTTATGCTTTTTGTTTGATTTTGTCATTTATACATTCACATATAAATCCAAAATTTATCTTTCACTTTGATTAAAAGTTCAGTAACGACACAAAAGCCCTCTGCGAGAACATTTTGTAATCCTTTTGTTGCATGGACAGGAAGAGGAATGATTCACGTTTTAGAAACCAGTTGCTTTCAGATCTCTTCTTTTCTTAGTCTCCGGCTAATTGCCGTTTCCTCCTCTATGTGTTATTTATGTTTTTTCAGCGGCTTTATCTAGTCGTGGATCTGTTTTTGCCTCCTGTAATCCACACACATTTGCACAGGTGCATGCACAAGTTATCACACTAACAAAAGCCCGTCTAAAATGCACATGCCTGAGAAACAGACATACTCTGAAAATACACTCACTCGTACAAAAACAAAACGCGCACTGAGAATGACTCAGAAGCGCAGACGTGCACACACAAACCCGAAGCCTGTTTTTCCAGCTTGTGTTAGATATGAGTGCCAAGAAGCAGGGATATCCCACAAGCCCTGTAGCCAAGAGACCAAGGTTGATAACCAGATTGAAACTTTATGTGAGTGCTTGTGTGGATATGTAGGTGAGAGGAAGGAGGGGTTTTTTTTTAGCATCTGTAGCATCAGTGAAAATTTCTTTCCCCAGCTTTATATGTTCTTTTATGTCCTTTTTAAAAAAAAAAACAAACAAACAAAAACAAAACATTATTATTAAGTGCTCCAATGCATCAAGATTTTTGCTTGTTTTCATATTCATGCGGGTTTGGCATCAATATACTAAGTGTGGGTTGTCCCTGAATCTCTTCAACTAACCTGGCTTTGAAGGTCTTATTACTCCCCTTTGCCTCTGTAGGTCACCCTCCTTGTGAAAAGGTTGGAGGTCTCCCCCCTAAGCTTGGCCTCCCTGGAGGTCCCCCACCCACACAAGAAAACACATGATGAGGGTTTTGTACTAATGATCTAATATATTACTTGTTGCACTGCTTTGGTGCAGCACACCAGTCTGTGCAAGACTCGAGGCTTGACACAAACAGGAGCCTGCCATTCCGGCTGCAGCAGAGGGCAGACTTTTACATTGTCTTCTCTATTTCTTCATTTTATATATCTTGCAAAATAACAAGAACATTTGATACAAGATACACATTTTTGCATGTGTATATGAGAGAATGAGACAATGAGTCAGACAGAATATATGATAAAAGCAAAACAGAGCATAATTACTATTTTGCTCTTTAGTTTTTTGGGGGGTTTTTGTTTTCTTTTTTTTCCGTGGACGTTCGTGCGGTTTCACTTGAGTAGTTATCCATATGCAAATCTGATTTAGTGTAGCTTGCAGCAAAACAGAGTGTGTTAGTGAGAGATTAACTTGCCTACAGATGAGAAAATATGTCTTTGAGCCATGAGCCATAACTGACATTACCAGTTCCTCTCAGTGACTCTGATTAACTGTTGTCGGTGACTTTGTTCAGATGCGGCCATGAATTTCTGCAGTAAAAGCATGCATGAAATGTGAATTTTATTTCACATTAAAAAGCCTAATGCAAGCATTGGAATCCCTTACTCTGCACTTGTATGCAGGTTTGAATGCAAAGTGCAAAATATTACTGCTGCATTAACAAACACGGATGCTACCCCAATGAGTATGACAGCCTTTAAACCACATTCCCTTCAGCTTTGAACTTTAGCTCTCTGTCACACTGATCTATATATGTAGGTGCACTTTGCAGGAATAGTGTACAGCTACAGCTGCAGAAGGACTCTAAACCTTTTGCCTCCACCTCTTTAGCTTTCATCTTAGTTTTTTATACCTCAAAGCTGTTTCTCAAATTCAAGTTTAACAACCCAATGAGCCTTTTTATATCTGGAAGTCAACATTGGTAAAAAAAAATGTGGTCAATAGAATATACACAAACCGACACCATCCAGATACAGAAGTGCGCAAATACACACACATTCATGCACACATAACACACATTCACAATCACAGAGCTCCAAACATTACCAACAGATACTTTTTTGAACTGCTCCACATGCTCTGCAAATCAATACAATTATCTTTTGTTCTTGGTAGTATATGTTTTCTTTCCCCAATAAAAATCGAAATGTATTTTTATATGCCTAACAAACACAGGCAAAATGTTCAATGACAACACAACGTCTGGGGAATGAGGGAAGTCTTCGTCCCAGCAAACAAATGCGTGCATGCTATTTTCTGCTCCTCCAAGATCAGATATTTAGGGCAAGGTGTTCGCAGTTTCCTCGTGGGTCTCTCGAGGGAGTCATGTTTTGTGCTTTGTCTTCAGTCTGAGATAAATGAAAAACCTTTTGACTTTCCCTCCAAGGAGAGACTGCAAGTAGGGAGGAACTGTGAGCTATGCTGAGCAGAATACTGGATGCCTCCAACGGCGAGAGAAAAAGAGAAAAGGGGGAAAACATTAATAAAACAATTTTTTCTCATTATAATACTCTATTTTTATTTTGCATTGAGGAACCTGCGTGTCACTTTAGTTGGCAATGATTTGACGTAGCAGCCTTTGCCACCGTGGCACACAATTGCATGCTCTTGCCATCACTCAGTGTCACTTTTTTTTATGACATTCCATAATGTCACATATTTGCCTGTTGAAATAATGATAACCGTGGCATATTGTAAACAATGTTTTGTTTGTCATTTAATTTCCAGACTTAAAGCTGTGCAATTTTTTTTATTCGTCTCATACCAGGCATATTTTGCATTATGTTTTTAAAAAAAGCATCAGTGGGAATGAGATCATATCAAGTGGTTTTTAAAAACTTTATATTTTAGTGTTTTTGTTTAACTCTTTCATCTTAAACAGCCTACTTTTTTCCTTTTAATCTATATATTACACGATCGCCTACTTAACATCCATCCACTAACACGCTGTTCTCCGTCACACTCTTGTTAACATCATACACCAAAAGGAACTTTTACATTAATCTATTCACATATGCAGTTAGTGTTATGAAATTGTCATTGTCTTGATAGCTTAAATGAGATTTCACCTTATTACATATTATGAGGCAATAAAATAGGGTTTGTGCTAACTGTGGAACATTTTCAACACAGCTAAACCAACAGTGCAGATTCACGCACTCGCTAACCTAAAAAACATTAAGTCGCTGTTGGCGTCACAGTGGCGGAGTGGTTAGCAATCTCACCTGGATTTGAATTCACCTACTATGCGAGGTTAGAATGTTCTCCCTGCGCCTGTGTATGGGTTCTTACTGAGTTCCACCCACAGTCCAAAGACATGCATGTTAGGTTAACTAGTGATTTGTAAATGTTTTACAGTAACTGGTGACGTGTCCAGGGTGGTGTCTCTAACTTTATGGCAGCTTGTATAGGCTACAGCCCAACCACTTGAATTGACCCTCCTGTGTATATATTGTCTGTGTTTCCCTCTGTTCTCTGTTGTCTTCTTCTTCATTGTGTGTGATCTTCATCAGTAAGTTTTGTCAATCAGTTCCTGACCTGCCTTATCACTGTTTGTGTTTTGTTTTCTCTGCTGTTTTGCCAGCACTAATAGAGCCAAGATTTAGAGATGAGTCCTGCGTCTGGTTTTACTCCCTGCTCGCCACACACCCGTACGTGGCAGATGGATTAAATTGGTTTACACTGCCTTAGCCAGATAGTGGCATTAAAAATTCATCAATAGCATTTTCAAATCACCTGAATTTAGTCTGATCTTACTCAGAAGAGCAGGAGCAATGTTTCCTCACTTTGTTTCAGCCTTTAGCTTAAATTCTCTGATGTGCCAAACTGTTGTGGTTAAATGACTTGTTCTCCATGTTTATTCTGGAACTGAACTGGTTGAATTTGCAACAAGTAACCAGTTAAAACAATGTTAAAAAAACACCTTGATGTTGCTTAGCTTTGCAGGCATTTTCTTTTTTTACAAGCTGCTGTCTGGGGCAGCTTGACTCTTGGAAGGTCACCCTAGACAAACTGGGTCAGATTATATATCATTCCAAGACTACTGCTATGAGAAGAAGTGAGTAACGGTTGAAAGAAAACTGCTAAATATAGTTTGGATTTACCTAAATGTTCAGGTTCTTGAGCCAATCTTTTAGAGAGAGGCTGGACTCTGTTCATCTCTGGAGTTGCCCTGGGTAAGAAGCAGTGCACAGTGGTGTACACTGCAGTACTCTTGGCCCTAGGTTTAGTGGCCATACATTTTGCTTTTCTCCAATGCTTTCGCTGTACTCTTGGCTTGGGAAACTACTTCAAGTGTCTCTTTGGACTCCTTTGGTTTGACCCCATTGGGGCCTTCAATGCTCACTTGGGCAGTGGATTGAGGACTGTGGTGTGATCAGCAAGAACTGTCTGACCAACTCACTGTGTTTGATCATAAAAGTGTCAATTTAGGCAATTAGTAATCTGGGATCTCTTGAAATCTTGCAAAGCTGTTGAAGCCTTATGTAAGAGTGCGGGGAACCAATGTTCCATGTTCCACATCTCTATTGCCTTGGTGGCTGTGCTGGTGCCAAAAGGTTGTTGTGGACACCATTGGTGAAGAAAGTTTCCTATAGCGCTTGGCTGGTTTGAAGAGGAGAGATCTGCATTTTAGCATGTATACTGGCTCTGGACACACTTTCCATGAGCCCATTTACCTATTCTCCCAAAGAGGAGGAATGGCACAAGCCCTTTCTGCACAGAGTTTGGTCGCTCAATAGCATAAGGCAAATGACACCGACAGTATATATGAACTAACCTCCATTATTTAGAGTCAAATTTTTATTTAGAGTTTAAATAAAAACACAGAGAAAATAACCTACCTAAAGCATCATGTTGTCTTTGGAGGTGGGTTTTTATTTTGGTCACATAAAGTAAATGATCAAGTTGTAAAGTCTAAATCCCAGACAATTCTTTTTCAGTTACAGACTGTTCGGCCATCTCTGAAACACCTCTCAAGGTCATGTGTCTTCCTCTATTCTGCCCCCTGTAAACACCCAGATAGGCAGGAGAAAATGGACCGATGACAAGAGCAGTAGAATTTTAAAGCGTGTAAATTTTTGTAATATCAGAATCAGAATCAGAATCAGAATCGTGTTTATTGGCCGTGTATATGCACAGACACATACAAGGAATTTGGTTCCGGTAGATGGTGACTCTCAAGCACAGCATTGTATATCATAACAACGTAAGCAGCACAATTCTCACACACACACACACACGCACGCACACACGCACGCACACACGCGCGCGTGGATATATACAGCTACATGGATATATACAGCTACATATATATGTTCATACAGGTGTTCATACAGGTTGTTCTGTTCCTATATATCAGTGTAATCTGTGTAATCTGTACATCTGTGTAGGTGTGTATAAAGTGGTGTGGGGCGTGAGATACAAGAAGAAAGAGAAGGTGTGGTATTATTATTAAACCTGTCGCCACCTGCCAGAATCACAGATGGGTAGCGTTGGGTCATGAGTATGTTTATATCTCCCAACATGTGGAATTGAATTAATGAAAAGAGAGACAGTTGACCTTAAATCAAAAAAAAGGCAATCTTCCCACGGTGGTAGGTGACACACACACGCACACGCACACACACACATTCATAAACTTGTCTCTTGTCTCCTTTTGTTTATCTGGGTGTTCTTCCTATCTCTACATCTCTTTGAATTTCCTCAGTAACTATGCAGTACCTTTTACGGATTAGTCATCAGCGTAACAGCCTTCTAATCTTTCTGTACTATTAGATCTGCTATGACTCATACTCTCTTTACTCTTCAGATAAATATTTCATCTGAGGCAACACAGACCACATGAATGTGGCTGTGCAATCAATTGTGTTGCTATGTTCTAGAATCACAAAAAGATAAGAACTAAAAATTATTTCTCAGAATTTGGTGCATATACAAGTTTGTTTTTGCATACCAGGCTTTTCTCCATTGCTACTTTATATTTTTTTTTAAAAAACCCAAATAAATACATACATTTTGACATTTGTAATCATGTATCGTAATATTCCCAACTTGGAACTGCACTGTGCAGCGTGCTGCACTAAAAACGCCTGTTTCAGACATTCAGGGTTTCAAACATAAAATTCCTGTGGAACCAGTCCCGGCATCTTGCACAGTGTCGTGAGAAAGGCTTGACAACAGAGTTATGAGCTTTCATGACACAGTCAAGTAGAAGGCTCATACAACCATGTAAAATTTACTCTTTTATTTCTTGAATTGCTTTCTGGTTCAAACATGCATGGCAAATGACACCAATATTACACCTAGCCATTGTGTAGCTTCCAATGGAGGAGAGAGAGGGAGAGGGTTGGTGGAGCTGGAGGCAGAGACAGGTATGCCTTTACAAAGGTTTGTCCATTTAAAGGTACCAAACAAAAACTTCTAAATATGCCATTTTGATTAAGAGAGATGAGCTTTTAGGGGTTTAATCAATACTGGGAGAGAAACTTTTAGATGACTTGTTACACTGCTCGTGTGTGCACTAACCACAAATAGGAATTAAAATCATGGCGTGTTCATCACTGATAGCCAGTGAAGATGCTACCGTGGTGAAAGGCAGAAGCTTGGTCATTTATTTTCTTCATTGCATAAAGGGTGGGGACGGAATGACCAAAAGCCACCTCTATCATCTTCATCAAAGTCCCTAACCACATGTTGAGAGGAGAGAAATCCTTTAAACTTGCTCAAGTGGAGGTGTACGTTCAACTTCAGGCAGGGCAAAAACAGCATTAAAAAAGCTCAATGTTCCCCAGTAATCCAATCGCATCACACCAGTCCCTAAATCTTTGTCAAGGAAATGCAATTGTTATAATGCATTTATTGAAACTTGGGCAAGGTTTTATTTAATCATGCCTTGCTCTAACAGCACTGGCGGTAGATGAGAAAAACACACAATCTTTCATCACACCATCATCCTTGGGAAATCCAATTTATTGCTATTCCTCTCACCCTTGTGCGTACCAAATGTGTGATTGCGACGTGGTACAGCTTAGAACATGGAGTAAAGTGTGTTGCATTTGTTTTTCCCTTTTATGTTGTATTATGTGTCATAGCTGTTTCATTTTTCCGGTGATTATCAGAGTAATTCAGTGTGTGAGGAAGAGACAGGAGGTCTGTGCTGAAGAAGAGCATGTGCATCGTTGTCTATGTGTGTGGAAACATTCATATTCAAACTTATTCATCTTACAGGTATAAGAAAAATATAATATACACAGACTTAATTGTGTGCCACCTTTATCACATTTCAGAGGGGGGATCTGCTTGGTGATTTTATAGCACAAAGGAAGGTTGTTTACTGCAGGCCTGACACCAGCTAACAATTGATGTGAAAAATTACTTGAATAAAAATAATGCTTAATAAATGTCAAGGAGAAAAGGGGGGAGAGAGGATTGTTTATCTTTCAGTTTTACAACATACACTCGGTAGAGAAAGCAGAAGTGAAGTCAACATTGCCACAATAACCTGTTTATAAATTCCTATTGTTGCTCTGAATAATTATGCTCAAATTATGGTTAACGGTAACTGTTGCCACAAAACCCAACTCCACAGACAAGTTCAACTATTTACATCTATGGATAATTTAGAATCACCAGTTAACCTAAACGCACCAACTGCATGTGTTTGGATTGTATGAGGAGAACCCCCGCAGACACGGGAAAAACATGCAAACGCCACACGGAAAGGCCCCGGCCAGGTGCTGGATTCAAACCCAGGACCTTCAGCAGCAGTGCTAACCAGGAAACATTTTTGTAATAATAGACCCGTTGTGTGTTGTTTTTACTTGTAGTTACGGCTGTGCATTTATCTTTTTTTAAAAACGTTTTATTTCTGAGTATCAACTAAATAAAACAGTGCTGTAGGCCTCTTCTGAGTAGCACACAGACCCACACACACACATTTACACCTAAGCCTAAGCATTATTTATTGGAGTGTTTGAGTTGCTGACAGCTCCCAGGTCTGGGGCTCACCGTGCCTTCTTTGCAGTAAAGGTCAGGGTGGCAATTGCAAAACACACTGGTTGGACTACATGATACCTCACAATGATCTCTGTGTGTGTGTGCACATGTGTGTAAATGTAAAAAACACAATGACCATCTGAGATAACGACTGTGTTTGTTTGGTGTGTTTATTTGGGATAACTAACACAACCGCACAAATGTGTGTTGGTTAACTTTCAAGGTCAAGCTGCTTGGCATCAGTAGCCGACACACCCTGGCAATGGGAAGTCTAGTCACTTCATGTGCACGTAGGTGTGTGCGTGTGTGTGGTTATAAAAATTTAACAGTGACTGCTCCTCACTCTTCCACCTGCCAACTTGGCATCAGTGTCTCTCTCTTTCTCTTTTCTCTCTCTCTCATAAAAGTTGCCAGATGTTACAGATTAGTCAACATTTCACTCTGGCTCTAGTCTTAAGTCAAATGCCATCACCTCAAGCCACCCCTAGGTAACCATAAAGGCTTGAGGTTAACCAAATGGAGGAGGGCAACAAAATATAGTTGGGCATTGTTTGCAGATGGGAAACCTTATTGGTTGTAAACCAGAAAGGCTCTAATCCAGCTGTGTTTTGAGCCATTACTGTGATGTAGCCTCAGAGGAAAGGAATTTTACTCCAACATTTCAGCCAATTATGTTCTGCTCAGTGCCTCATATGTGGCTGACATCAGTGTGTTGAAGACCAACAGTTGCAGTTGGGAACTGAAGGTGTAAAAGTTTAACTTTCACATTATTATTACTATTAGTTTTAATAGAACGCTAATATTCTTCCTTACTACTCTTTTTTGAGTACATATTAAAGGTTAACTTGTGTGCCAAGGTATTATACACCTGTATAGACTACCTGGCCAAAGGAAAGTATTCCTTTATACTGTCCCTGAAAGGTCAATGTACTGAATAGGATAATGCCAAAAAAACAAAGCACACAAAACACAATGGAAGTATTTTTCGAGACGAGCTAACTGTAATAGCAAACATGTATCTGCAGTGTTATATCACTCATGCAATTAAAGCAAACATTTCCTTGTATCTTCTTCTTGAAAACACCGGTGAATGCTCTTCTCCTTTTAAGCTTGTTTCAGTGCAATCCTTTGCATGTTGTGTTGTGCATGTTCTGTCACTTCCACAGCTCCACAGCTTCCACAGTCATGTTATTGTCTCCAAAAAGCATTTCTGTTGTGTTTTGTGTGGTTTTACAGCATTTTTCTTTTTGCTGGTCTTTTCTTAAGTGGCAATGCGTTTGACTTCTCAGGGCCGCCGTATTCCTTGGGTCAAAAAGGCAGCAGAGCCCCAAACAGAGGAAGTCCAAAGTTGACAGGGAGCAAAAAGAAGTATCGGATGTTCGGAAAAGGTGTGCCGGGCCAACTGTACTAGAAGAACCACTTCAACCTTAAGCTGAACCTGTCAGATCGATTGTGACGATCAATAACAAAAGCAGAATTATTAACCTAGCGGCAGGGTTATTGTTTCAAAATGACTGCAGCATAAAGGTAACTGGCAAAGTCATTGTTAGTTTATTTTTACAATGGCACTGTCACATTTTTTTAAGCATACCATGCATCATATTATGTACAAACAGTAGAACACGAGATATAACAAATGATGCTCTATTGTACCACCGTATCTCTTAGATTTGTTTGTATGAAAAGATTAGAAGAAATTTGAATATCTCCTTAGTATGTTTTTCTGTGGAAATTTTGGGAAACCTTGAGGCCATTGCTGTTAGAATCACAGTTAGAGAAACATATGCATTTTATCTCATAGTGAGCCATTCAGAAGAAGTATTTTGAATGGGAAATATGGCATTGCATTGTGTTCCCATTCTTCCCAAATCTGCATGACAGGCAGTCTTCGTGGAAACACATATCACAAAACAAAGAACAAAGATACTCTATGTAAATAATTCTAATCCAAGTATTAGCATGCTTCCTTCTAAAAACTCCGTCATATGTATGCAGACATATACCAACGAGATGAAATCAACCGTCACCAAACAACACGAACGGCCATACACAAAGCCACACCACACCAGTGTATTGACGGGGTGTTTTAGTGTGTGTGTGTTTGTAGTTTATCGTGTGTGTGCATGTGCATGTGCAGCATTAAGGTGCTTCAGATGTTGTGGAAGCTCAGGCCCTCTGGCTTCAGCCAGCTGGAGTTCTCTAAATTAGCCCGGCATTTCATTATGCAGCTCCTGTCTCCTTTCTCTTCCCCAGTGCTCCCTTCTTCCAGTCTCACCTCCCTGTTTTTCCCAACCCTCGCCCAACGTCTCACATTATTTTTCACGCTGATTAAAAAAACTTGCTCCCGAACACTCTTAGCACTGTCAAAATCTGGCATAAAATTCTAAACTCAGAAACTGAACCACAGAAGAAAAAATAATAATAATATCCATGCTTTCGATAGTTATGTTTAACCACCTACTCGTTCTCCTCCTCTGGTCTTCCCCTGTTGTCCTGCTACCCATTTCTTCCCCCTCTCCATGTCTCTGTCCTCACCCCCCTTTCCTCCCTCATCTCTTACTCCGCTCTTCTTCAGATTTTTAGCTCCAGGTAAAACAGTGAGCAAAACCTTTCGCTGCTATGAAGCTTTTGTCCTTTTGCTCATAATTGCACGAAGGCTTTCAATACAGTGTTTGCGTGTATGGGTGCATGTGGGGATGACTGTGAATGTGTGTGTACTGTACATGTGTCAAAGAGAAAGAAAAACTCACAAGGAGAGGCTGCTAGGAGGACTGATAGCTTGTTTAAGTATGCGTGTGCATATATATACTTGTCTTTAAAGCAAGAGTCTGCCTCCTTTGCTTTTTCATCTGTTGCCTGTGCCCCCCATGCACAAATACACACACACTCACACACACACACACACAGATTTACAGCCCTGCAGTGAGGTTGTTAGCAGGTGCATGCAGTTTATGTTAGCATTAGCCAAGGTTAGCCTAGCCACCGTAGCCCCCTGTGACTTTCTGTCTCAGTAGAATCCAGGGATTTCTCTTCATTTTAGGGCTGAAGGGAGGGCCTCAGTTTCAGACTCACACACACACACATACACACACTGGGGGGCCTGAGGGAGGGCCAGTAACTGAGCCACCAGCCAAGGGAGCTGGACCAATTACATTGTTAGGATAAATGTAGCGCTGGCTATGCATGGATTGTGGTACTTAACAGCTGGCGCGAAAAAGAAAAGCCCTCCCTTTCCTTGCCTTCTCCTCTCTCCCGTTTGCCCGGGCGTTTTTTAATGGAGGGGAATTTAAAAACAGATTTATGGGTCAGTTAAATATAGTAGGCAAAACTGATTCCCTATCCAACCACCCCCTCCTCCGTAACTCCCTCCTTCCATCCCTCCCTTGTATCACCACCACCCACCCAACCAACCCCCCAGTTTTTGTCTCCATTTCCCTCCCTTTGGTCGTTTATAAAATGATATATCTCTTAAAAAGGATGGAACAGTTCCCCCAGTGGAACGCTCAAACACAAATTGACAATCCAGGCCTTGTGGTTTAATAGGCACCCTGTATCTCCCTCTCAAGCTTCCCCCTCCCTTTGTTTCTTTCTATCTCCGTCTCCCTCCCGCCCTCCTCTCTCCTGTCTCTTTTTCTCCTGACCAACAAGGACTTATTAAATGAAGCCTTAACTAAATCTGAGTTAATGAATTATTCTAACACCTACGATGTGATTATTGTAATTAATGGACCACCGTCGTACCTACCTTCAGACCAGGTTTCCTAAATGAACATCTTGCTCAGGCCTAATGTCTTTCTTTTTGACAAGGATTTAAAGCTTCCTCTAGCTTCCTTCCCTCCTCTTCAACTAACAAGCCCAAATGCATTGTGGGATCGAAATCTGGGTCTGACATTCATTTTTCTTCTCTTAGGAGTGAAAAAATACCCATGGTTATTTATATTATGGTTTTAATAAATTCAAGAGCACTTAAATTAGTGTTTAAAGGATTAACTGATCTCAGTGGGCATATTTTTATGTCACCGCTAGTTTCTGTAGAGATGGTGACCACACATAATTTGCTTTCCATTTTGTCAACAGGCGTAAGCCCAACTGATGGTATTGGGAATGTTTGCATTTAGATGACAGGGATCATTTGGCAATCCAAAGTGTTTGTTTTAGGGGCAAAGAGAATCCCTCCTCTGTAGCACTGCTATTTTAGATATGTTTTTGTTGCTTTTCCTTTAAAAAAAAAAAAAAAAAATCTAATGTGGAGGGGAGGGTGGGGGTTCAGTTTCACTAAAAATGTGTTTACCTCACCACACTGAGAGTTGTAAATGCAACGGTTAGCAGGTTTTCAGCAGCATGCATGGAGGTGCGAATCTTTCCTCCTCACCACACGCTAGCCTCCAGCGCCAACACACAGACATGCACACATACTTTTTTTTTTCATACACACGTACACACTCTGCTTGAGTCTGCTCGCAGCTAATCCTGTGCACCAGCAAAATCCACTTTAAGGGCTGCGCTACTGCAGGCGCCAAACAGGCCACAAGTTTGGTTCCCTCTCCAAGACACACAGTTCTAGGCCATGTTTGAGATTCTGTTTCAGCAGCAAACACACGAACCAGCACTGTTTAAAGTTCTGGTAGTATAAAGGCAGATAATTTGACAACAAACAACCTTCCTGGTGTCGGCGCTATTTCGCGAACCTCGGCCAAGCCTTTCATCCCGCAGCCAATGTGTATGGGGCAAACATTCACTGCGCTTTGATTTTCTACACATTTAAGAAGATTTGGTCATGCTTAATCCAGTTTCTCATCCAAATTTCCCTCCAAGCTGGCAATTACGGCTGAATAAAGTGCATACTCGAAGTATTGCTGTTGTTGCTGTTGTCAGACCCTGAGTCAAGTGTCGTACCCGTGATGTTTACTTGCAGGTAAACTAAGGAAGTCACTGACCTGTTATTCCATGTTAGCTTTGTGGTAAAACCAAACTGTGGCAGTTGACTTGTACCTAATTGACTCGTATCTGCTGATATTTGTTTTTAGGGCAGTGACACAGGCATATTCTACATTAGTGTGTTAAGGAGTCCAGCAAGAAGCAGTTATGGGGTAGTCAGAACATGGACTTCAGAGCTTTAACCACTTTGTCAGCAGATGTTAAGTTTCACTCGCTGGGTACCAATTATTTACTTTTCCTTCTAACCTAAAAGGGGGGCTGAACTGTATGAACCGCAGGCTCCCTTTCAAGAATTCCTGCTACTACATCATCATATGTTTAAGCTTGTGTAGCTTCTCTTTATTTGTATTTTATTATTTTTTATAACAATTCATTAGAGCTGAAATGCATTCAAATACATGTCGTATGTCCGAGAAATAACTGATTAAAGGGGAAATACTTTGTGTGCAGATTATCTAATCACCACTGTCTTGTTGTGTGACATCTGTTTTCGTGGCACTTAAACTCTGCGGTTACATCTTTGCTGTGTCCTTCTCGTGGTTGCATGGCATCTTCGAAATCACCTTCAGAGGCACAACTTTAAAACATAGCTTGCCTGTGTTTCTTTCTTAGGACATTTTCTTATGTTTCAACAGGTGCGTGGTGAAGTTAGTGTTTCTGAATTTAAATTTCACAAAATTAACATGATTTTTCTTTTGTATATTAGATTTTTGTTTAATGTGACAGCAGTCCTTTTTCACAGAGAGACAGCAATATATAACAAATAACTTCGGCCAGATCACCTTAAGAAATTTAAGAATTTTTAGCTTCTTCATTTGTTTACATAATTTTTGTCTGGTTGTATTCTAATACAGTATGTATTGTGTTTTTAAAGAAAAAAAACATGTTTTATTTTTTATATGTGAGCCCAAAGAGAATAATTTTCCTTTCTCTGTTTTTTTTCCCCGTCTTTTATGTATCAGGTTTACCAAACTGCATCTCCCAGGTACGCTCATTGTGCAGAAATGTGCAGGGTACAGGGTTGACCCATGTGGACCCTCGGCTGGTCTGTGTGCTCTGCGCCTGCAGCAAAAGACAGCCCAGCACTGATGAGAATCCCTATAATTGGCCCAAACCTGCACACATGGCCTCAAGCTCCTCCACTCTACATTGCCAATGAGAGAGTGGAGGATAAAGATGGAGAAAGTGTAGCAGAAAAAGAGAGCTGACCTGACTGAAGATGCACTACACACTGGTCTATGTGAAAAGAGTCTGAGTTACCAAAATCTAGGGAATGAAACTTGAAGAATGCATCATTTTTAATGCAGAGTCATCCAGAAGCTGAAAAATCTTCCAAGAGACGTGAAAATTATTTTTTCTTTCCTTCTTTTGTTTTTCTACCTTTAGTTCATTCCCTGTATCTTTGGGACATTTTCCCTTAAGCGTCCCGATACATACATTGCTCAATGTCTTCATTTTCACTGTCAGTCCATGTGTGTGGATGTCTGCATGTGTATGGTGCACCACTGCACGTGGGCTTGCTATCTCCTAGCCACACTTCTGGGGCTGGCAGTGGGACAGAACATCCTGAGGGCCCAAACTTTCCCCAGGCTCCCCGCCCCTCCCTCTATTCTCTGTTTCTCTGTTTGTTAGCCATCCAAGAATATGCCAGTCAGGTCCTGGGCAATCTTCATGCTGCCCTCATGCCATCTCCTACCTCTTCTCTTCTCCTCTCTCTTTCCATTCTCACTTCTACTTTTCCTTTTTCTCTTTCTTCATCTTCTCTTTGCATCTTTCAGTCCCACATTTTTTTCTCCACATACCTCATACTTCTTTCCTCTCTGGCCTTTGGCAGCCACTGTAAACCCACTGCATGAAGTGGTGTCTGTTTGTAGCGCAGTACAGTATGTGTGGTGACGCCCTCTGGACATGTTGGCACACTCGCTGACAGCTTGATTTGGACTCAGAGTAGCAGAGTAGCAGACTGGCATTAGGGATTGTGGCAATATTTAAGCATTTTTATGTATATTTATGTATCCTTTATGTTTCTTTTTTTTTACTTTAAATAAAAATTTTTATAAAAATTGCCCTGTGGATCTTCTAACTATAGCAAAAATAAATCAGCATTTTAAAAAATTTGGGTCTAAAAGGGCCCCTTTGTGCTGCATCTTGTACTTTTGACAAACCACTACTGGATCATTCTAGAATGAGGATGATTTAGGCTTCAAAAATAGATCCTTTACTTTATAATAATCCATTATGCGTTTAAGACACTAACAATACACTATTAAAAATTAGACTTGTTCAGATGAGGCATTTACTGCACATATTTATGAGATATTTTAGTTGTTGTGTGCTATGAATAAATTCATCACCATTAAGTTAAAACTAGTTACCCTGATACTGCATAGTCATTCAGTTTTAGATAAGTCCAACTTTTCATTAGTCATTTTGTTACCGTTTTTTTTTTTTTTTTTTTATTTTTATATG
>VUQG01023867.1:6411-30637 GCA_015106755.1 Etia nguti | reverse complement strand
ATTCCATTTTTTTATTTTTTTTTTTTTTCTTTTTTTTTTTTTTTTAGTAATTTTAGTATTTATTTTCAGAACTTTGTTCAAATATGATATTTGTATAATAATTCAATCTATTATAGATGCAACAGATTGAAATCTTGTATAGTAAGAAAACCGTTTGATTATTTTATTAAAAATGGCATGGTAACAGGGCTCCACTAGATAACAGTGTTAAATGAATATATTACTTTTAATTGTAGGTTAGGACATAAGTGTGAAAAATACATACTCAGGACCACAGAAATGTTGCTTAATAATATTTTATATGGTTTTAACATATGTTTGTAACATTTGCTTTACATGTATCCTAACAGGGTTGCAAACCAGTGCTAGTATTTGTGTTTTCTCAGCAAAAAAAAAAAAAAAGATGCCAACAGTGGAAAGTAATGCAATGCCAAATGTAGTTATATAAATAAAGTAAGGAAACTTTGAAATTAATGTGTCTTGTTTCCAGTAACAGGGTTGCAAATATGCAGTGTGCAGTGCAAAATTATTTATTTATGTTAAACTGGTTTAACAGTTATTAAAAGGCACATATCAATACAATCAAAACAAAAATAACTTATTTTACCTGCAATTTGGTAACCAAACGTTGCCTTTTTGGAAGGTGCTCGAAAGCTATTTTATTATAATTATTTGTATAAATGCTATTTTGGAACTACTTTTCCACATATTGGTTCACATGTTGTCTCAGGAGAAGTGCAATTTAGACACCAAATGTATGTTTTAGTATTTTGCGCATGAGTTATTCAAATTCCAGAGTAGGACAGAAACTGCCCTGCAATGCTAGAATGACCTTAACTTCATTTCTGCTGCACAAAATGGACTCAGATACACATAATTAGCTTATGAACATGTAGTTTATTCAAATATGATTGACTGCTGTGGAACAAAACTGCCCTTTCTAATCTGCTTCTAACCTGAACCGCTGCTGTACGCTGAAACCTGATGTGCCTGCATGTGGTTTGTATCTGTAACCATGGCAAACATCACGAAAGGTCAGGACTAAAAATGCTTTTGCTCATTACTCTATTATGAAACAGTACTTCAAATTTAACCTCCAGACTTCTAAGTCAGTGTCTCAGCCATATCACTACCTGCAAAAGAGTTTCTTCAGGTTAAGAAAAATTCCTGAGGCTTTGTGTTGTATTACTGTTGCGGGATAAAGAAAAGGTTTTAATACTTAAACATTGTTGCAGGGAGGATTGGCCACTCTTTCTGTTTGTTAAATCTGTTATTACTTTTCTGTAATACTGACCTTATCACTCACCTTACTGATACTGTACTTAAGTTACTTTATATTAGTTTTTTGTTGTTGTTTTTTTTTCTTAATGCAGTCCAAAATCCACACGATGTACACAGTGTTTGGGTTGAATAGTGGACACATCAATAGGCAATTGGCTTGCTGTTATTGAATGTCATTGACTGGCCATGTGATTCCTCTGTATATGAATTGGTGTAACTTCACTGTAGGC
The DNA here is from genome assembly GCA_015106755.1 of Etia nguti. Taxonomy (NCBI): domain Eukaryota; kingdom Metazoa; phylum Chordata; class Actinopteri; order Cichliformes; family Cichlidae; genus Etia; species Etia nguti. The sequence goes on along the minus strand of VUQG01023867.1, from coordinate 29,126 downwards.
CACATCTGTGTGGAAACAAATGGGAGAAAACACAGCAGCTACCATAGCAGGACCTCCTTCGAAAAGAACTGATTAATGCAAACTCCTTAAGGGGTAAAGATGGAGGGATGGATGGATGGATGCTGAAGAGGAGAGCCTGGCAGCTAGCTCATAATGCTACAGGGAGAGTGACAAGAGGGAGGGAGGAGAAGGAGCGAGAACATCCGGGGGCAGGCATGCAGGAGCAAATACGCACGCAAACACACACACACACTACACACTACATTGGGAGGATTTTGACTCTTTAATCTTGCCCTGTGTAGCTTTGATAAGAAGAGAAATCCCTTCCTTGCAACGAAGATAGAGCTGTTCTCCTTTTGTCTTAAAGTTACGGGCATATTTATGCATGAGCTGTTTATTTGTGTCAGGCTTACAAATTAATTTTTCAGAGTCCTCCAAAAAAATAAAGTGTGAGCCCAAGTTTAATGTGACTTTGCAGAGTTTTGAGACAAAGCGAGCCAGTGCTGATGCCTGTATACTGATTACTTCTTAGCGTAAAGAATAGCTCAGCTGCATCTATGAGCATTTTGTGTTAAGATCAGCCCACACACATTTAAATTCGTTTGAGGATGTCAATCATGTTTCCCTTAAGGAAGTACATACCAAAGTGGCAAAAGGTCAGTGGATGTCAAGTGCATCACAGCCATTGCTTTTCCCCAGTTGTCATTTCTTCATAAAATTAAACGTCTACATGATGGCACTTTCAGAACAACAACTTTATAAAGATTTTTTGGGAAGATTCATTTAATACCACATAAACATCTGCCTGCATCAAGTGTGAATTATCTGAAGCACTTTTAAGGATTTTTGAATTGGGACTAAAATTGAAAATTAAAATATGTACATGCCAAAAGTGGGGCAGTGATTTTGACATAATGTCTGCTCACATGAGGAAAAAATCTATTGAATATAATTGAAAACTTGTGGCAGTATTCTGTTTCTCAGTGCTTCTACTTACAAGCCTCCTTCACTGAACATCTCCTTTCCCCAACGCATTGTTACGAAAGTGTTTCTGCCGTTGAGCCATCAAGACAAAGCAATGGGTATTCTTGGCAGGTTTTCATTAAAACCTGCGATTTCAAAATGTTCCATTTTCATACCTCACAAACAGGTTTAGACTTATACAAACATTATGTAGCTGTCAGAAGTGCAGAGCTCTGTTTTGAAGCTGCTTCCAGGCTTTCAAGTTACTGACCTTTTGGTGTGGCTTGTCACACACGGATGCAGAACTGGATTGTCAAGTTGCCAAAGCCTTTCGCCACATTCCACAGTGACTGCCATTAAAAACAAATTATATATATACCTATATATATAGAGAGAGAGAGAGAGAGAGGGAGAGAGAGAGAGAGATAGATAGATAGATAGATAGATAGATAGATAGATAGATAGATAGATAGATAGATAGATAGATAGATAGATAGATAGATAGATAGATAGATATATATAGAGAGAGAGACACAGGCCTACTCAGAACACAGTGAAGCACACGTTCAACTAGTAGGGGGCATTTCTTTTCTAAATTTTATTTAGAAAAATATTAATTTATTTTTAAAAAACAATAACACACTCAGGGGAAGGAAATTCCCAAAATGGGAATGCAGTAATTTTCTTAACCTGTTGTCCAGTTAGGGGTTATGGGGTAAGGTGGGGGTTAGAGGCGGAGCCTATCGGAGATGTCATTGGCTGAAAGGTGAGTACACCGTTTGCCAGAGTGTCAGTCTGTCACATTGCCAACACACAAAGACACTCAAATTCACATCTATGGCCAATTTAGAATCCCCAGTGACCCTAACAAACATGTGTTTGGACTGTGGGAGGATGCCGGGGAACCTGGAGAGAACCTGTGCAGGTACAGGGAGGCATGCAGAGTCCACACAGAAAGGTTCCACCTGGCTGGCAGATTCAGGTCTGTGAGTTGACAGTGCTAACCACTTCACTGCTGGGCCGCCTGTCATAGTAAAATGCGGTGTTAAAAACACACAAATACACACAGACACACACACAACAGGGATTTATATGTATTCGTAAACATTACCCTGCTGTGTACGTACTTCTGTTCTTGTGTGTGCAAGAGGGGAACTTGCATACATCTGTTTATGAGTGTGTGCTCACATTTAATGTCTCTTAGGATCACTTTTTTCTTTCCCTCTTCCAGACAGTTACTCATGCACTTAATTTATGGCACACCTGCAGAGTCTGTGTGCGTGTATATGTGTGTGTTTTTGTATTCGTGTCTGCGGGTATGACTGTGTGGTAACTCTCAGGCTCACAGGGGAACTGTTGATGAAGGAATGCTTCTCGCTCTGACTCACCTGATGATTTGTCCCTTACTTTGTAATCAGCACAGCAGGCAGATCCCGCACAATAGGAAGGCAATGAGCAACACACAACAGTGCTTTTCAGTTCATGAGTTGAGATTCAAAGACAATGCTGCTTTCTTAGATGCAATTGGATAAAATATGAATTTTAAGATAGCAGGCACTCTGTTCCCAACACAAAGCACAACGTGGTTTAGAGAAGCTCCATCAGAAGTGGATACAAGTAAAAGATTCTGCCCCGCACTACCATTCAGTTACTACATGGATGAAATAAGGAGTAGCTGATCAAACAAGCAAACATGTAAGAAAGAACACCCACTCACACTTATCCTTCACACACAGTCCTAAAAGAACTGAGTGCCCCATGAGACATATTGCAGACTGGTGCTAGATAAACGCTAAGCCAGTATAATCACATAATCAATGACTAAAAAGTTCAGTCCGCTGCCCTTTCTTAAGACAGCCACTGACAGACAGGCAATGGGAAACAGTCGGGTGGGTGGTATTTAAAGTTCACATGTGTAAAAGGTTTGAGTGCTGCCTTGGATGGATGGACTCATTTGCATTTTTGCTTCTTTACACTCACGTCTGTCTCCTGAAGCATGGTCTACAGAGAATCGCTCCAGCGTGCTGCCATCTTTCTTTCTCTCTTTCACACACGCAAACTTTGAACTGTCAGTTGTGTAAATGCAAGGGATGCTTCCAGTTAAGCCTCTAGGCTAGCTAGAGTACACCCTAATTATGTAAAATATGATTTTGAGTATGCTGTTGTTAGAATGGTTACTGTTTCTTGGCCGAGGTAAGGTAGACGGATCTCCACGGGGACTTTTCAATGTGGATTGAAGTAAACATGACTGTGTGATTTTTTTTTGCCTCCAACCTTCATATCTGACTTCTGGGGACAGATTTAAACCTCATTTAAAGCCAAAGTTTGCTCATTCATATTCAATAAATTTGTCAGTTATTATTAATAACATACAGGAAAAAATATAGCTGAAGTTGACCAAAGAATAAGGTAGTTTCAGTATATGACTGCACTCAAAGGGTCTTACAATCTATATGTCATACAAGACTGTCTAAGCTAGATCATGTCTTTGAGAGCACTACGCTAAGTATATCTTAGTGTCAGTACTTAAAACCGCTGCTAATTTTTGAACATCACGAAGGTGTTTATTAATTCCTCATTTAAAGCAGTCTGCAAAGTTTGCATATCATAGTTATTACAAAATTCCTTTGTGGGGAGTAGACCTGATATCCTGAGTCATAAGTTGAAGACAGACTGTGGCTTTGTGTTTGTGTTGGTACTGAAGAAAGCTAATACAAATAGCAATTTTTTAAGAAAATTGTATCACCTGTTAAACAGTACTTAGTGTTGCTGACATACTCTATGTGTACAGAAATTGCATTAACATTTATGTTTGATTTTAACATTCAGATCACATGTTATGAAAGAAATTTAAAGAATAGGGAAACTAATCTATCCTAATGTCGGCATTTGTTGTTATGTCTGCTCATTGTATTTAAACCATATGTTTGTGATCAGCAGCAACACATGGCACGAGCGTGGGATCCTGGGAAAGAAAGGACAGAGATGGGGCCCACACATCCTGTTGGAAAGTAAAAGAGAAAACGACAGAGACAGCATAACAGATTGCCTCTGTGTTAGCGAGGTTTGGACACCAGGCTTATGTGTTCTTTTGAGCTTAGGTCAGCGCTTATTAAAGAAATACATATATCTCATTATCAGACTTCTCTTGCTCTGTTTTCCACCACCCCCAGTCTCGAGAGACGGCAAGAACATTAAAGTACCTGAAAGGGATCAGCGTTAAAAATGGCTATTGGATGGTGACAGTCAGTAGTAGCAGCAGAGCTACTACTCCAAGCCCCCGCAGCCATGTGACAGTGATGTGATCTAGTTTAAACAACAGCTGTTTGTGATTCCAAGGGAAATTAGGAGCAAGATTCCCCTTGAGATGACAGTGGCTCACTACTCCAGTTATCTAAATGAGGTGTCTCCACGTCTCAGGCACGCTCACCTTGTAAAAACACACCACCTTCTTCTCTGCTGCCTCTGATGTGTGGAGCTGTTACATCACTTCTGAGTCTGCTTTTCTCTTTTCTCTCTCTCTTGTGGATCATAACACAAACTATCCAACTTATTCTTTTTCTTACTCATTTGCTACCCTTTTCTTTTGCTTCCTTGAGTTCACTTCTTACCGTATGTCATCTTCTCATAAAGTCCCTGAAGGTTTCATGAATGTCACCTGTTGCTGGGAATGTGTGTGCTTGTGGACATAAAGCTATCTTCCTGCCCACCTCGGTGCTGTATTGAAATGATTAGTGAGCCATTTTTTATGATGCCTGCCTCCTTTTTGAGCGTGTGAATACTTGTACAGGACTTAGACCGAGCTCCCCTCCAACCCCTAACCCTCCCCTCCAGCTATCCCTGCCTCGTCCCATAAAAAATGATGCAATGCAACTGAATTACAAAGGCTGAGATAATCTGTAAATGTAGCAGTATTGAGCCCCCTATAAATTCCTTTAAATTACAAAAAAGGGGTTTAATTTAAGTCTGCTGTTTGTGTCACATTTAACCCCTCTGTGATTGTTTTTTTCTAGCAGGAGGATTCGTAATGTTGAAAATCAACACTTAAATGTAAACCAAACTCTGATTTGACTGGTATGACTGAAAATCTTACAAAAATTAAAAAAGGAGGGAGAGTCAAACTTGAAAGGCTTTATATCCTTGAACAAGTGTCTAAATGCAACCGCCAATGGCAACAGCCAATGACCAGGGTCTTCTACACTCATGTCAGGGTAATATGCCTCACACATTTAAATAAATTAATGGCTTACATTTGCTCAATGTGACTACTGAATAAATGGTTCTAAGACTTAGATGCCAGGACACAGTGAGACTATTGGAGGTAAGATCAACTAGATAAATAACAGATGCCATGGATAGTTCAAGTAGGCCACAAATATCTCAAAGTGAAACCAAGTACGATTCATCATTGGAACAAGTTATAGAAAAGTTACTAATTGTGCCACACCTAGAATTCTGCCCTAAAGAAGATACCAACCAACACAAAGTCTCAAAAGTGACCAGTTTAATATTTAGTGGTAAAAATGTTGCTGCATATATATCAGCTGCATGTCCGGGATGTAAATCTTCCATTGAACCATATCCCAGTCCTAATCCATGATCTATTGGGTTGAGATTTGGTGACTGGGGTGTACAGTGATCTCATTGTCATGTTCAAGAAACCAGTAGGCTGTGGTGTTTAAATGGTGATCAGTTCATACTAAAGGACCCCAAGGGTGCCAAGAAGGTATCCCCACACCATCACATCCTTAGTCTGACCCTTTGATACAAGTCATGATGCGTTCATGTTGTTTTTCCCAAAGTTTGTCCCTACCATCCGAATGTCACAGGAGAGATTGAGACTCGTCAGACTGGACAACATTTTTCTACTTTGGTAACACTTTGGTAACTTATAAACTTAGTTTCTGGTATAAACTGACAGGAGTGGTCTGCTGCTGTTGCCCATCTCCTTAAAGGTTGTTGTGTATTCAGTGATGCTCTTCACATCTTGGCTTTAACAAGTTGTTATTTGAGTAACTGTTGCATTCCTATCACTTTGAATCAATGTGACCATTCTCCTCTGTTTCCTTGATTCCTTAAAGAACATATTTAAATTCACCTTTAAATTTGTAGTTCTTCATTGAAAAAAAAACAATGGGTTATGTGAATTATATGTCTCTGTAAACCATTTGTTTTCCATCTTCTATCTGTATTTCTAAGAGAAAAACACACACACTTGGATTCCAAATTTAACTGGCTTTAACCCTGAAGTACCACCACAGCTACAGTGCTTCTGGGAAACCCAGAATTTCAGCTAGCCCATGAAACCCTAGCCTCCCTTTCCCCCCTCACGTGTCTTTAACCAGGTCGTATTGTTTCTGCTCTGTGTCAAGTTGTTGTACCAGCCAACACATGGGTGTGCTTAATTAAAGTTATATAGCCTCTGTAAATGGAGTTGCCATGATGGATAAGGAACCTTTATAGGAACTTAAAAAATTAAACAGTTTCTTTGAAGTATGAACCACTTATAGCCATAAAGGTTGTTGAGTCACACACATTTGAATGATATTTTTACTTTTTCCATAAAACACCTGGGTTTGATGTCAAACTTTATAGTTCTGGTAGAAGTATTAATTGGTTATTTTAAAAAGATTATATTGGCCGACTTAAAAGTTTTATAAACTGAAAAGCACATTGGCAGCATATGTATGCGTCTTCATGTATGGGAATGGGACAAGGTGCAACACACTGCTAAATACAAACATTGCCCTAAATTCTTCCAATTTAGTCACTTGAGCTTAAGGGAAGAAGCTGTAAAACCCAAACCCTATTTGTGTGCAGGACAAAATCTCTCCTTTTATTTTCTTGTTAAAGTATTGTGTCAGCAGTGAACCTCAGAATTACAGAGCTGAGAATTATAAAAAACATTAGTTGAATTCTAATTCATAAAGTAATTCATCCAGTTTCAAAGGTTTCTCTTTATGCAGACGACGCCATTATGTTAATTCTTTTCTTAGTTCAGTATCCTTAAAAACCCATGACAGCATATAAGAAATAAAAATACTCGATGTACACTAAAATGTAATTTAAAAGACAGATTACGAGAGAGTTGGGGAAAATAAAAATGGTAGCCTTTCACTGAGCTGTGATTCTTGCCGTCTTAGAGCTAAAGGCTTTGTTGTCAAGTTCTAGCCACAAAAATAACTTCTCACACCACACTGCACATTGGCCACCAGTATTCCCACAAATATGCACTCATTCATCAAATCAATGCATTCCCCTCCCATTCACCGAGATCTCCTCCAGCAGAGAACAGCACAGCCCAGCTCAGCAGCAAACTAGACATGTCTGTTGGAGACTTCACAATGGTTCAGCAAGCAAACATACTTCCCTTAAGGCCCTTGGGACAAACACAGCATCAAGCAGAGGCACTATGAGTGGTTGCTGTGGTCTTTTTTTCCTTGTGTGTGTGCTTTGCACTGTATTGTGTGCTTGTGAGTGTGTTCTTGAACTGTTCTACCTGTATGTTTCCCTATCAACAGATTATTCTCCACATAACAGAGTTTTCATTATTAGTCACTGTCACTTAAGCTCAGTTTTAGGTTGAATTAAAATATTTTTGCTTGATTTGTTTTCCATCTCTTGACATCTCAGTGTATGTCAATTATGTAATACAGTGCAGCAAAAGCACATTTAGGGAATAAAGCAACACCACTAGTTAAGGGGAAAGGGTATCATAACAGAGTTTGATGAGTGAAGAGAATCCATCCTAGGGCAGTCTTGCATGTATAAATGTGGCTGAAATTGCGAAAAATTAAATGAAACAGATGAAAAGTTTGGTGGAAAAAAAACCCGCCAAGTGGCCATAACTGGCTATGGCCACTGGCCACTTGGTTATGGCGTTCTATATTGCATCTTGCACCCAGCTGTTATGGGCTGGATTGTCTCAGGGGCATCTTTACACAGCCTGCACCTGAGGTCTTGCCTGGTGTGGTTAGACCCCAGGCTCCATCGATCTTGTGCTGAGAGCTTGTTCCTGTGCTGTGCTGCCTCTGTGTTGCCTTTCAGTCCAGCTTTGTCCATCCACCGGTAGGATTTCTGGATGTTAGCCACTTCTTGTATCTGCTGGTGATGCATACCGTAAAGTCTCAGGGTGCTGGATTTGGGGTGAAATCCTCCATGCATGGTCAGGAGCCTCCTTGTCTTGATCTCAGTGAGGGTGTAGGTGTTAATTGTCCGGATCTTGTTCATTCCATTCAGCTAACTCCTCAGGACTTGCCTTTCCCTCTGCAGGTGTTTGGTAGTTACGGGTGCCCTAGCAACCTCTTCGTGGTTCCCATTTGTCCGTGGGATTCCCAGGTACTTGTAGCTATCCCCAATTTCTGCAATGTTATATACATATATATAACTTTATTTATTGAGTCAACAAAACACTGACAGCTTTTACACACTATGCAATGCAGCACTCTATGACCTTTCTCTGCAGCTTTACATGGTCTGCCACATCATGGCTGAGTTGATGGATTCCTATTACAGTACAATGCTCAAATTCAGTGAGATCTTTAGAAAAAAAGAAATTCTTTCAGAATCTTTTGTAAATGTAGACTGCATGACTAGGTGCTTAATTTTATACACCTGTGGCAACTGGACTGAAAACACCTGACTTTAATGGTCAAGAGGTGTGGCCCGGTGCTTTTGTCCATATAGTATGTGTAGGTTTGTAACTTTTTTTAGCTTTTGCTGATCTTAAACTACCAACTCCTATGGGCATTAGTTATCTTCTCTTGGTGATGACTAATCATTAATGATGTAATACACTGTAGCTCTAGCTTACAGAAGGGAAGAGAAGCAGACTTAATTTTGGGCACACTGTTGGAAATATTAAACAATCAAATCTGAGTTAATTTAATGGGATGTCATTTTGGCAAAGCAACAGTGGGGTTTTTTGTGTTTTTTAAAAACCTGTATCTAGATGTGCTTTTTCAGTGACACATCCAGCTATCTACGAGTTGTCATGAATCACTGAGTAAGTGGGGTGGGGGGTCCACCCAGGTTAGCACACCGCACTGGGCCTGTCAGAAAAAGTGGGAAGGGTTCACATTCTTCACCTCCCCCAGAATGGCACCTTCCAAAGCGGATCCCCTGTCTACCCATTCCCCAGGCCCCAGATAAGAAGCTCATCCGTCATCCACTGGGGCTGCATTAAATTTTAACTCTGGTTACCGAGTGTGGCCATTCAAACTTTTATCTCAAACCTTCTTTATCTTCTTTTCATTAAGTTCTCAAGCACTAATAGCCCTGCGAGTCTCCGCCGGGGTAAGGATGATGTTCTGAATAATGAAAGCTCATTATTTCTCCACAGAATGCTTGTTAATTCAAATGATGATATTAAAACTATAGTAGCCCTCAGCAGTCGGGTGATTTCTAGCATACTTTATCATGTATCAATATATACTCTGTTTGTCAAAACTGCCCCAAGCCTGGGCTGACATTCTCCTCCCGAGGAGTGGAGTGCTTCAGCAGGCCTGAAATACTCTACGGTGACAACTGGCAGAGTTTGTGCCTTTAGGAAAGTAGGGGAAGGAGGGATGACGGCAGTGATGGGGAGACGGATGAAACCGTCATTGTGCTCCCATGTCTGTTCGACATTTTTCAATCATGCACACGCGAATACCCCACACCACACCCCACCCCAGCTCACCCCCCACTCCATCCCGCACACACCCGCATGCACGAATACACTCACATCTGTCACCCTCATCTGTCTTACCCGATACGTGCACATGTGAGCAGACATTTGCACATATTCTCGTAAGTTCATATGAAAACAAGTTCACACACAGCCGTACATGCACAGTCACATGCACATAGACACCCAAGGCCATTAACCTTTAAATATACCACTCTATCGTTTTATCTCCAAGACATGGCTTATGCCCATGGATGTAAGTATATAATTGTGAATGAATTTTGATATTATTTTTCATCATCATTCCCTCCATGTCATGAACAGTAGTCACATCATTAAGTGCAGCTGTTACGGTCTGAGACATCAGGAGTGTTTGTTCATCTGTCAATCCCCCGTCAGATTAGATACTTAATATGACAGCGAGATGAAAACGAGATCTAAACAATACTTAATTCCCTGTCTTTAGAGGTGTTTTCTGTGGCATTATTTAGGTTAAATTAGGTTGTAACATGCAACAACATATAATATGTGATTCAATATGCATTTGCTTTGCTCCACTTTTCCCTTATTTTTTATTGCGGTGAAAATATCACTCTCAAAACCCCTTTGTTGTCTTTGTTGTAGATGGCCTGTGTTTTTAGGCAGTCCCATACTAGAAAGCACACGATCAAATACGATGAAAAAAAATGAATGAGTCAAGTGTTGAAATTTCACTAAGGATCTTACTGTTCTAAATATAATCAGTCTTATTCCATTACCTGAAGCGCAGCATTTACGCTTTGGCATCTCTCAAAAAATGCCAGTGGTTCTTTCCTTGAAATTCATATCTTGGGGGTGAAAGTGATGACAATATGTTTCAAACAGTGTGGAGGGCATATTTATTTTGGGTTCCTCGGGAGAACAAAACCTGAGAAAGAGGGTGGAGAGTGGAGGATTCAAAAAGGCCTTAGGTGCCATAGATGACACACTTTGATAGGTGTGCTCCTGGACACGCCTTGTTAACAACAGATGCAAGCAAAATTATCAAATTATATTTCTGCGTTGCGTGTTTGTGTGTGCCGCTCGTATGCGTACAGATGTACCCTGTGCCTTTGGATGTGTGTGCAGCCACATTTGTGTTCTAATACCTTGTGGGTATATGAAAGGAAAAATCAGAAGCTGGGCTCTCACACGGAAACACACAAAATAACAACGAGCCAGACTGGCCCGACTGGTTAGTTTGCGCTGCTGTAACTTACATTACACCCCCCCTCCTCCAGCTGACCCATTATCTGTAAGCTTTGCTCTAGGCGTCAGGTTTCATAAGGGAGAGCCTCCAGCACAATGTCACTAAGCCACGGGGCCTAGGGCTCTAAGCGCAACACACATTTATGTTAATCTCTGAATACGCGCTCTCAGTAGCTAAAACTTGCCTTCAACTTAACACAAGGAAGAGTAGGTGAAAAGCAACAAGAGGGAATTTTTGCAAGGTTAACTTGGAGTTGTGTGTTTTGCAGTTGGATATTGACTATGTGGGAGTGGGGGGAACAGGTGAAAGGTTTGCAGTCAGACTTGATCAATTTCAGGTTAAATGATGGTTAAAATGGCATCTGTTTCTACTAGATAGTTAAAGGGGGGAAATATGAAGCACTTCATTACAGCTGCTTCAAACAGACAGTTTGTATACCTGCTGTTGCCTTATTTTTATTTTTTTTGTTTACTACTTTCAGATTGAGAATGAATAATTAAGTGTTTATCTTAATGTTGTTTAAATTCAGAGGTCGCTAAAAAAATCTAACTGCGATATTGTTTTTTCTGCCTCCAATAGCAATACTGCTAGTCATTTTAAACATTGTACATAGAGTACACCTGTCTCTTATATATGTTGAGTGAGTATTCTTGTGTCGTTCTTTTTTTTGTCCCACTTTTTGCCCCTGAACTTTTCCTTGAAAGGCTTTTAAAGGAGCATAGTGAGTACTGAGAGAGTGGCAGGCAGCCAAGGACGTGGACCTGGGGGGTAGACAGCATTAGTCGAGAATTAGACACACTCACGCTCAGGCTGGCACACTGGCCATCAGTACTGCTACATTGGTCCTTGGTTAGTCTGCAGTTTGCCTGTGAGTGTGTGTGTGTGTGTGTGAGAATAAGTAAATGCTGCCAGTTGCCGGTAGTGTTTCAGTGTTCCCAATATCTCAACCAGTCCCAACAAGCAAAACCCACTGAGGCACCAAACCCACAGCATCAGACTATGATGCAGCTTTCTGAGTATGTCTGGGTCGAGAAACGTTACTTTAGATCAGCAGACATCTTGCTGATTTGTGATCCTGACAACTTTTTATATGATGTGACTTGTTCTATCCTTATATTATAATATTATATAATTAGAGACCTTCTAACATTAGCTATGTGTTATAATATCTGGTTGTTGGAATGCTAAAAAAAAAAGCCACCCACTTGACATACTTCATGCTCATGCTTCATCTAATATTATCTCTGAAGTCATGCAGGTAACATGTTGAGTTGCTCAACTGTCACAAGGATTTACACACCCTCGAGCACATTTGAACTTGTTTAACTTTTTGCACAGGCTTGTCTTGATTATATATCACATTATACAGTATCAGTAAATACAGTGGGAACTGTCAGCTATGGCTAGGAGATGAATGTGCAGGTGTGGTCATAAGTTTAAATACATTCATCATAAGGCCAAATTTCATGGTAAATTTGGGCTGGAAAAAGAACAGTTCAAAGGAATCATTCAAAGTCCAAATTGATATTCACACCCATGGTGTTTATATGTAAACTCTAAATCTGTTAGATTTATATGAATATTGACATTCTGCTCCCTTATGCTGGATCACACTTTTTTACCTGTACTGTGGATAATACAGTCATCAGTTTTTTAACTGTTATTTGCAGTGTTTAAATTATATTTCCAGTGGCTCATAATCTGGTTTGAAAGCCTATTGTATACCTCATCCCCCATCTCTCCTTCCTTCCCTTTCTCCCTGTCTTCTCTCCTCCATATAGTATACAGTGTGAGTGAAGCAGTGTGGAAACTGTTGTCCTACCTGATAATGGATTTGGTGGCCCCCCTGCAGGCATGAACCATTGGCACATACTGAATACCACTGTGAGATCAATGGGAGAACGCGAGGACAGAAAAGGGGGAAGTTAGGGAGGGAGGAAGAGAAAGAAGATGAAGAAGGGATGGGGCGGATAAAAACAGAAATCCCATGGTTTCTCCTGTTTGCGAGTGGGGTAGGGTAAAGCCACAGCTGTAATCTGTTGTCAAGAGACAAGGCCCCTGTAATGTTTTCCATCAGCAAGTGGATTATGTGCAGGGGAATTGTAATTTACACCAGCTTCACTTTTATGCGTCACTCAGCTTAAAAGTTAATAGCATTTAGCTTAACAATAGCCCAGCCACATCGAACCCAGTCTGCAGCATAAAAATCTACAAGTGAGGTGCCATTGATGCGCAGTTGCCTCGAACCGTAAACAATAGGGTGTTCCCACTGAGCTAATTAGCTGACGCCTGCCTATCTCACACCACACATGTCCATTGTTGCTGTCACTGTACGAATCTCTATCCGACTGTACTGCTACAGGCTTTTGTTTGCCCAGGTTCTTTTCAATAATCCTGTGTAACGCCTGCATGTTTTGTCTTAAGGTTGTGAGTCCTGAAGTGACATGGCCAGACATGGCTTCATAGACAGTGTTTGATTTCCCGTCAGTTCCTCCATTTTGCCCTTTGTCTCAAAGGAATTATAGGCATTAAGAGCTAAAGCCCCATGTTCACAACTCAAGTTATTGAAAATAACCTTCAAGAATAACACCGATTCATAATTTAAATAAGGCTGTTGGATATCTTAAAGCCACGTCTGAAAGATTATCTTAAAAACAGCTTTGTTTGAATTTAAACAGAGAGCTATACAGTATATACACAGTGTTTCTATTTGACCCAGACAAGATTTAGGTCAGCCTATTAAAAATAGCGACAATTTAGAGGGCAAGTCTGTTATTTTGAACATCCAGTACTTTGTGTCAGACTACTGGCTGGGAAAATTAGTCATGATATTGTTAAAACACAGTAATTTCCAACATGGGCTGACCTCTTGAGTTGCAGCAAGAGACTGCAGAGAGAAGGTAAGGAGTGAGAAAGGCAAAGCCTACCTCAGATATTTTCCCAAGCCATTTTGCCCTTGGGGAAGACAGGTGTGATGTTGCGAGATGTCCTCTGTTCTCTCCAGGAGCACTTGAGAGGAGGGTGTTGGGATTTAGAAATGAAATAAGGGTGTGGGGAGTTGAGATATACAGATAATCTGACAATGAGTTATGCATTTGAGAGTGTGTGAAAACAGCTGCTTTTAGCAAGCTACAGTACCAAAGCAGGTGGCAGACTCACCCTGTCAATCATTATGAAAGCACACTGTGACCTGCAGTTTCTTTGCAAAAATGTCTTTGTACTGTTAAACCAGGTGCCCACCAATAGTGTCTAGACAACTTTAAATGAGGTGCTTATGAGACCTGGAGGAAGATAAATACCCCATTTTTGCCAGTGACACTAGCCAACATAAACAGTGGCTTTGCTACTCAGGTCTAATAAAGTATACCAGAAGCTCCCCCATATTGTAATGTCATGCAAGGACAATGATAGAAAAAGCTATTATACCATTTATTAGTTACCTGCAGCATGTAATTTGGTGTGACTGCAGAGTAAGAAGTGCCCTTTGTGTATAAAGCACAAAACCCTGGTTCTGGGTATTTAGATTCACATTCTCACCCCCGTGTGTGTGTGGAGGACCAAAACTGCCATTATTAAAAATCTGAAAAAGGAAGGAAATAATTGACAAACATATTTGATTATTGATTATTAATAATAACATTTTTGTTTATGTTTGTATCATATTTGTAAATTAACAAATAAATAAAACATACATATATACATACACATAAACCACAATTACTAATTTTGATGAAATACAGGAAATTCAATTCAATTCAGATTTATTTGTATAACAGTCACCTCAAGGCACTATATATTATAAGGTAAAAACCCTACTGGAGAATACCACAACAATCAGGCGACCCCCTATGAACAAGCACTTAGCAATGGTGAGAAGGAAAAACTTCCTTTTAACAGGAAGAAATGTCGGGCAGAACCAGACTCAGGAAGGGGCGGCCATCTGCACTGAATGATTGGGAAGTGAGGGAAAAGAAAAAGACAAAAGAAAAAACAATGACATGCTGAAGTTGTATATAAAAGCACAGGGAGTGAAAATAGGTGAGTGGAGAAGAAAAGTTCTGTGTATCACATGAAGTCCCAGAGCAGGCTGAGCCTATAGCAGCATAACTAAAGGAGGATTCAGGGATACCTGATCCAGCCCAAACTATTATTTTTATCAATAACAAAAGTTTTAAGTTTAATCCTAAAAGTAGAGAGAGTGTCTTTCACCCAAATCCAAAATGGGAGCTGGCTCCACAGGAGAGGGGCCTGATAGCTGAAGACTCAGACTCCCATTCTACTTTAAGAAACTTTGGGACACACAATTAAGCCTGCAGTCAAGAGTGAAGAGCTCTATTAGGGTAAAGTTATTGGATAATGAGGTTTTAGATATGACAGTTCCTGATTATTCAAGATTTTTATGTGAGGAGCAGGATTTTACATTCAATTCAAGAGAAGCCAGTAAAAGAAAAATATGGTTTCTCCCTTTTGTCACTGTAAGCACTTTTGCTACTGCATTTTGGATCAACTGGAGACTTTTAAGGGAGTTCTTAGCACAGCCTGATAATAATGAATCACAACAATGAATGCATGAACTAGTTTTTCAGCATCACTGAGATACAATGTTTCTCATTTTAGATAAACTGCACAAATCAAAGAAAGCAGTCCTATATATTTGTTTAGTGTGTGAAATGAAGGACATACCCTGATCTGAACTGACTCAAAGGCTCCTCACAGTGTTGCTGGAGGCCAAAGTGATGTCATTTAGAGTAAGTATGTGGTTAGATCTCATGTTTCTAAGATTTTTATGTCCAAGTACAATAACTTCAGCTTTATTTGAATTTAGAGGAAATTAGAGGTCATCCAGGCCTTTATGTCTTTGCGATATGCCTAAAGTAACTAGTTCTTGTGTGTCATCTGGGTTTATGGATAAGTACAGCAGGGTATCATCTGCACAGCAATAAAAATGCACACTTTACCTTTTAATAATATTGCCCAAGGGAAGGATGCGTAATGTAAAAAGTACTGGTCCCAGAACAGAACCCAGTGGAACTCCATAATTAACCTTAGTGTGTGAAGAAGACCCCCTCGCAGTTTACAAGCATCAAATTGATATGATACAAACCACTGCAGCGCACTTCCTTTAATACCAATTATTGTATTGTATTGTAGTATTGTAGTGTAGTATGTAATAAAATGTTATCATCAACAGTACTGAATGTTGTAGACTTTTTGATGATTTACAGGAAGAAATTATTGAAGTTAGTTTGTAAAGATCAACAGTAGAGGACGAGTCTAAGTACATATCAGCAGGACATCACCTGAGGGAGTGGTGCTTGATTGGTAATTGTAGTGGTTGGGTGGTACATGTGAGCACCCAGAGAAAAGTGCAGCATGTGAGTGGTGTAAACAATAGGTTATATTTGCAGACAACAGACAAGAACCAGCTATACTGAGATGCAAACTGGTAAAGCCCTTTATGTTCAGGAGTCCAAATCTAACTGCCAGTCGTTGACTGTTGACAGTTTAATAAGACACACAATAATTTAAAACATATGTTAAATGAATTATCTAGAGACAGATAAGAAGTTAGAAAATACAGGACTTACTGTCAGACTGACAGAACACCAACAGAAGTGAGGTGGAAATGTATGCAACTTTCTGTAAATATTTTATCAAATAGTATAAAGTAAGCTATACATTCCTTATGTGTCTTTCTGTGTTCCTGTTATTCACCAGACTGCCTTACCTTGATTATTCAAGATGCATCAAGATAGCTGTAGCTTTGATGTTTCCTCACGGGGGTACTTTTAAAAGATTTAACCCATTAATGCAACTTCTGTTCTTTCCTGTTATTTGTTAGAAATTCACATTCATGAGTGTTTGATGGAATCTACTGGATTACTCAACCTCCAACAAATAAATAGTAACTTTTGTTAAATGGCACGCAAACAAATTTACCTAGAAGCAAAGACAGGTCTTGCATCCTATGTGCAAACATTTTTGCGTTCTTTAATTGTTACTTTTTGTGTATTTATGTTTATTTATTTTTATTTCAATTTATGTATATTTTTAGATAGAGAGTATTGTGCCCACTTCAACTGTGCTGCTTTTAAAATCTATTTTTGGTGTAAAGTTTCAGCCAAATACATCTGAGCTTAGTCAAAATAACTAAAAAAATCTTTCTCAGTTGTTAATTGTGATTTTTTTTTTCTTTTTTTTTCTTTCTAAAAACCAAATCACATCTCAGTATAAGTTGAGCCTTCAGGCTGTTGGTCACCTCTGTTTGCATGCAGTCACAATGAGAAGTAACTAAAATTAGTCTTAGTCAGTTAAACACAATCTTTTGCAGTTGTTGCATATTAATTATGAAATAGTCACAAACATGCTATCTCTTTGTGTCTTTCATGGATGTGGCATGGACTGCAGATTCTTTTGTTGTTTGTTTTTAATTCCAACTTTGAATCTTATGTATTTCAATTGCGAGAATATTTTATACATACTTGGACTCTTCTGACTTTAGACACAGAAAAAAAATAATGTTGAAGTAATCCCACTACTCACTTTAACTCTAGATGATCTTTTCCTATGCCTAAATATAAACACCTGCATAAAATATAAATATAAAAGTATAATTAGAATGTGGACATAAATCAGTATAAACAATGTGATGTTTCATGAACAAAAAAAAAGGAAAAATTGTGTTGCTGGAAATGAATTTTCCAAACTGATCAAATGGTGTGAGTAATTCGCAGATGGGTGTGATACTGTGTTATGATTTCATTGGATCTGAAAAATGCCACTCTTCTCAGCTTGAGAATTTAAAAATGGTAGTGAACCCATCATCTTAACAACATAATTTGATTTGAATTTCAATTGATGCAATCTCAAATCAACAAAACAGCACAAAAACATCAACTTTTGATATTCTCTTGGGCTATTGTGATGTGATTTTAACTTCCCAGCATGCACTGCAACATATCACAGAGGCCGCACGCTTAAGATCTGCTACTTTAATGGCAAAACAGGTAAAGGCTCCACCAGTTTTATTAGCTTCACTTCCCTCTCCTGCCACACCCAGAGCCTAATATATTCTAAAGGTATATGAGGCGAATAAGTGCAGTGTTGAATAAGTAAAACTCCATTTCAGTACTCTGCTCTATTATTAATACCGAGCAGGCTGATCTTTGATTAAGCTACTCAAGTGTTCTTCCTGTGTGGGATTTTGATTAAGACTGGGCTGTGTCTTAGAGCAGAAGAAAATGGCGGCTCCTTTCTCTCCATTCAAATTTATACTTTGTACATTTGTGGTGATGTCAGTGCATCTGCGCTTCTCCTCCAGATCATAAACGCCTCAATCTGCCATTTCTCTGTGACTCATTTACCCTTCAACGCAGTGAACATTAATCAAACACATCATTTGTCAACCATTCATCATTTGTCACCTTACCAAGAACTTCACAGTGAAACCTATAAGCTAAAACAATTGCAAATGCTTTCAGTCACTTGGATTCCTTTAATTTGAGTTTTGACATAAAGGGGACAGTTTCCTGGTTCAATTCTTTCATCTTTTTGGAATGCGTTTTAATTTTGAAGTGACAGCTTAATAGACACCATTGAATAACTGAACTGGTGTGGCCTGTTACACGTTTGTCAACATTTAGTTAAACAAAAGACCACCAGAGAGTTTCATGCGTGCCACGATCAGTGAACTAAAGTAACCTGTTTCCTGTTCTCCAGCGCCTGGAAGTAGATGTATCGTCAAAGGATCTTAAACCACACCTTGTTTGAAAGTACATCTGCAATGCATGTCACTTGTTTGACTGGAAAACTGAAAAGCTAAGTCAAACACTTCAGTTTGCAAGCAATCAAACTTGTTAAAGATCCATGCATAGATAAGGTAAAACAGTATATCTGTGCCTGGGGAAAAACTGTTTCCTTAACTTGTGTTACTTGTTATTTTCTTTGGCAGAAAAGGGAAAACGCAAGCAATGTGCTGCATGTATGCTAGTGATGATCACAGTAGAAATGCAGAAAGTTTAAAAGTGTTTTTATCCTAAACATTAACAAAACCAAAACCAAAAAACAAGTAAATATTTTTTTTTAAAGTTATAGGTCTGCAGCTTGAACTGTAAGTCATTGATCTGTAAATACTTTTATATTCATGAGTGTCATAATTTTCTTTAGAAAGCGAGATGTTTCCACGCACGCAGTTTTTTTCTTCATTTCTAATGTCAATATCTCTTAACATTCATTGCTGCAACATTTATTGTTGATGTTGCGTTGTTATAAAATGTTTGTAACACTGAGCCACCTGATCAGTCCCTCTTCATGCATTACATGCAATGTATACATCAATAGACACACACACACGCACACACACACACACTCAATGATGAAGCACAATTGGCGAGTGATGTCAGTTGTCTTCCAAAGTCTATTTCTCTTCCTTGAGGTGCTTTGAACAACATCTCAGTGTGCTCTCCTTCTATCCTTTTGCGCACAGTTTTCCCATGATCCTTTTATGAACACCTCCTCATGCAAAGCTTTCTTCTCCACTTCGGGCTACTTCTGTTCCATTATGCATGGTGGCGGGATTAAAACTGTAGACGTGATGGCTTCCCCCTTTCAGCGTCACGTGCAGGCGCCGGGCGACCAATGGTGTGCAAGTGTGGCACGCAACAGGGCGCCCCGCTTGGCCACCCACACATGTAGAGGAGCGGGGTGTATGTGTGAGGAGCACGGTATCAAACGGGGAACATCTGTGGCCACTGGGCTGTGGAGACCGGGGACAATGGTGGCCCCGGGGCAGTCGTGGAGTCCTGGACCGTGCCGCAAAGGCTAGACACAGGCTAAGGAGCCAGCAGTCCACACACACACACACACACACGCATGCACGCATAAACACAGACACACACCCCAAAGGGTGGGATCCCATGCATACACACATATCCCATTGCAGCAGCAAACAAATAAAGCTGGCGCAAGGCACCACGGTGCCAAAACAAGTTTGATCTAATCTGTAGAATAGGGGAAGAAACTAAACTGATCTAGTTTGCCAGTTATGCATAACGTCATGTAGAAGAGCCTTTCAGCCAATTCAGTTATAGGAAGCATAGCTCACATGACTTTAGACCGAGGTTTGAAGGAGGACAACAAGCTTTGGCCACTTTTTCACATGTTTTTCTTGTGTTTGCTATCCGGCCGCTGTTATTTTAATTCAAAAAGTGTTATGTAAATCCGTTAAATCTTTCCTGAGTCACTCATTGCTATGCTACAGTAAATGCAGAGAGGTAAGTGATTCTCTATAAGCTCCCCGCAGAGACACATCAGTGCCGTTTATTCTTACAAGCAGAGATGATAACGCGAGTGCGCACACACATATTAATGCTGCGACGCACACACACACACACACACACACACACACACACACACACACACACACACACACACACACACACACACACACACACACACACACACACACACAAAGGGTGCAGTCATTGGCCGAGGTGAAGACGTGAGGACAGGTATGCTCTGGTACATAAATCAGCAGGGGTCTCTAATTGGCTGCCACTAGACCTGAGGGCCTCCCTAATTGGTCAGCTATAAATCCTAGCTGTCAACAAGTCCCGCCTCCAAGGGAAGTTAAATAAATACACACACACACACACAACTTAGTGTGTTTACACTATGCTGGTTTCTCTGGGTCAAGCTGTCACCCCAGACACACACACTCTTCCTGTGGGCACACACTGCTGCTGCAGGATCATTATTACACACACACACACACACAGGTGTGCAGGTGTTAACAGCTGACAGGGTAAAAACACTGAGCTATAAACAGCGAGACATTCTCGAAGCTGGCGGCGTTGACGGCTGTCATCGCAGTAATTTACAGTCAGTAAACACGCCGCAGACCGCTGAGGCAGCCATGTTGGAGCGCTCTGAGATCAGCTGAGCGTGTTTCCGGAGGAATGGCGAGGCCTCTCAGCAGCGAAGGAAACGTGGTGAAATCTGTGGTTTTCACTTGAGGGCGGATCGTTTCAGGTCGACGGTAACGCGGTGAAACAAAACGAAGCTCCAAATTAAAATCAGGCATGAAACATTCCCCAGGTATGGAAATAAAATGATGAAACATCTGGACAGTCTGACAGGCTCAACGCAGTTTCATTATAGCTGTGGACAAGCTCAGAGAGCTGTCCCACTTCCACTGTGTGTACAGAACATGTTGGGATATCCTGTGCTGTCTGAATCCTCAAATTGAAATCAAGGATGAGGCTTGTGGTGCTGCGACGTGTGTAACACAGACATGAAGTTATTCTACCTCAACAGAAAGCTGTGAACATCTCTGTTACTACAGCTAGCTTACAGCAGCCGTGTTATTGGTCACATGATGTCATTAAAAGAGCTCCAGCAGCACAAACACGGTGCAGAGGTCCAGCTCAGGTGAAGCTAGCAAGCTAAAGCCACCTGTCAGTCAGGGAGGCCATGCCCCTAATCATGCAAACTTTAAACAGGTGAGTTTTAAAATCCTTTCCCCCTGTGCAGGTGTTACGAAGGGGAGTCTGTGGGACTGACTCCCTGCTGCCTCTGCTGGACAGGAGAGGAACTGCAGTGTCTGGAGCTTCATCATCGTATGGAGGTTCAGTGTGACTGGAAACCAGTCTGTCCTGGGGAACTGATTTCCACGTCGCTGACCTTTCTTATCTCTCTGAGGTGTGTGTGTGTGTGTGTATGTGTGTGCAGGCGCTGGAGACGCTCGGCTCTTTCACAGCTGAGCTGTTCAAACAGGAGGGTCGGCTTTGTTTGGCGACACACAGGAAACGTGACAGAGACACATGCAGTCTGTAGCATGGGATCTAATCTGTGACACGCCGCCCTCCACTGCTGCGGGATTACAGGCTGCTGGAGGCCTCGGGATTGAGGGTGAAGAGACGCTGCTGCTGAAATGTTTTTGGCAACTGTGAGCTCCAAAAAATGAGTTTCTTGTTTTCAACCAAAGGGCAGATTTGAAGAGAATCTCCTAAATTATTCACAATCAAGCACAGAGAGCAAATCAGATGTTTAAACTGTGATCATCGCTTTGTAGATGCTCTTTTTAGACCCGATCATGTGACTGACCTGATGCCAAATGACCTGATCAGCTGTAAAATGTTTTTTCTTTTAGTGCCAATTACATTTCCAGCATTTGCTGCCCCATTGAGCTTTTTACAGATGCGTTGCTGCCATCAAAGTGGTACATTTTCTCAGTTTAAGCATTTCATATATTTTCTAAATTTGCAATTTACAATCTCCAAACTTTGTGCTCATAGATTTTGGGGTGAACTAAGAAGGAGAAACATGTGGTTCCACAGACTCGACCTGTTTAATGTGTACTGTTTCAGTCTTCAGTCATTTTTAATGTCTTTTCTTGTTTTTCCATCTCCTTCTTCCTTCCTCTCTCTGCTTCCTGTCCATCCTGGTATTCTGGGGACTGGTCCACACAGCCTCCCAGCAGGGTCGAGTCCCCTGAAGTTAAATCATTAAATTTAAGAGTGAAGACTCAGTTTAATGTTGGGGTTAAGTGTGCAGGAAATGAAAGTGTGATGTCCTCTGAAGTGATGGAAACGGGACTATGTGTGTGTGATCTGGACGAGGCCTTTTGTCTGCGGCTGCCGTCGCTTCCGATGAGTTTCCCAGACCTGAAGTGAACACCGACGGGTCAGCCAGAGAGAAGTGACTCAGTCTCCCCCGGGACCTGTACACTTCCATTACACGCACGCACGCATGCACACACACACACACACACACACACACACACACACACACACACACACACACACACACACACACACAAAGGTTTTAATTAAGTCAAAAGATTCCAGCTGACTGCTA
>VUQG01023863.1:0-22743 GCA_015106755.1 Etia nguti | reverse complement strand
CTTGGGTCAGGAGCTTCTAAAGAGAAAGCTCAGGATGGTTGGAACAGTCCGAAAGAACAGGGCTGAACTCCCTGCTGAGCTGCTGGTAACCAAGAACAGGGCCCCTCAGTCTTCCATATTTGCCTTCACAGACACTACAGCCCTGGCGTCTTATTGCCCCAAAAAGGGGAAAAATGTTGTACTCATGAGCACTTTGCACAAAAATGCTGAAATCAGCACACGAGAGGACCAGAAACCAACTATGATCCTAGACTACAATACCACCAAAGGGAGGGTGGAAAACTTAGACAAAGTCACAGGGTCCTACAGCACCAAGCGAATGACTGCACGCTGGCCACTGGTCATCTTTTACAACATGATCAATGTATCAGCCTACAACACATTTGTCCTTTGGATGGAGATCTTTCCTGAGTGGGACGTGTCAAAGCTGTACAAGAGGCGCATCTTCCTTGAGGAGCTGGGGAAGGCGCTTGTGGTACCACACATACAATGGAGGCAGCACATGCCAAGGACCCCAGCTGCTGCAGCTACAGTGAGGGAGATCCAGGAGAGGACTTTACCTAGTACACCAGTGTGTGAGGTAAGAGTGTGTGTGTCTGTGGGAGAGTATGTTGTGTGTGTCTTGGGATCAGCAAAAAAACATGGTAATCATCGTCCTCTTTTTTTCTAGGGAAAGAAGGGGGAAGAGGAAGTGGTGCCAGGTCTGCGAGCTATCTGATGGATCTCAAGACAAGCATGACCTGTGTTAAAAAAATATTTTTAAAAAAAAGTGCAAAATTCATTTGCACAAAACACTCTGTGATGAGATTTCCCTCATGTGCTGTGTAGACACATGCACCTGGTTCATTTCCACCGATTAATTTTTGTGTATTTCTAGATCAAAAACAGTGCTTAAATAAATTTTACTTTCACTACAAATCCTCTTGAGTCATTGGTCTTGATTTTAAGTCAGCGGGTCAATTTGACCCAGAACAGAAGAGATGTCACATGTTACTTTATCTACATCACTACATAAAAAGGAAAAACATGTAAATTATAAAATAACATTTTAAAATAGTCAATGTCATGTAAAACTATTGTTTTATATGTAGGTGTGTCCAACGTACATTAAGTTTTAAAATGCTTTTTTTTTTAAATATAAAGTGAATTATCCTCATTGAACCATGATCTGTGAGAGGTAAAGAACACCATTACACTAAATATTGATTGTAATGGAGTTAATAATGAGATATAAACAATGTTTATTGGGAATTTTTTTGGTTTCTGACACTTTTGGATAAGTAAACATGCCCCGAACATCATTGGTGTTCTGAGAAACGAACGTAACAGTTGCTTTAATGTCCATGAAGTGATGTCCCCTACCTGCTTGTTTTCCTTACCTTTTTTCAAATGACTTCCTGTGTGTAGGGTGAGAAGGCCAGAGGTTTTGGCAGAGGACTGCAGCCTGAGAGGATTATTGGAGCGACAGACTCGAGTGGAGAGCTGATGTTTCTTATGAAGTGGTAAGTTTTCATTGTCACAAACGTATCATAATGAGTCCCAGTTATGTTTCTGCTCTGTCATTTGGAAGTTAGAAGTTATCCAAATTCAGCAAAAGGTCTAATAAATTCATAAATGCACGTTATTTTTCCTCTCACTCTGGAATCCAGAGTTTATTGTACTGTGTAAATTAACTGAGCACTTTATGAGGAAAACCTGTGAATTTTAATTTAACTCAAAGAGCTTTTGGCAAAACTCTTTGATGGGTTTTTTGTTACTCAAGTTTATTCATATTAATTTTTTGTTAATGATTAGAAAAGTGATGATTTTGTTTGGAAACTCCAGGAAGTACAAATAAGCCTGCAGACTGAGAGGGAAGTATTGTGAGGTCTAAGATATAATGGGGCCTGATCATTCTGGACTGTTTGTGGATTTTAGATTAAGAGAAGGATTTTAAGTTACATTATCCCATCTAGGTTATCTGTGTCTGGTTAGACTGGGTTGTTCCTGTATTTTACAGCCAAATACAATAATTTTGTTTTGCATGGATATGGACATTTACAAGAAGAAAAGATCTAGCATTTTTGTCAATATTTAAGAAGTGTCTATAGTGTAACCACATCTACAGAATAATATGCAATGTATTTTCAGCACAGCATGCATGTATGCACCAACTATCAGACTATAGCTGAACAAGTGGGCCTAATAAAAAGGCCAGTGAGTCCATTGGCTATGGCTTCAAAATAAAAAGTTTGGTTCTTGTAATTAATGAGATTTCTCTCTTCAATAAAACTCAACAGGAAAAACTCAGATGAGGCTGACCTCGTCCCAGCCAAGGAGGCAAACGTCAAATGTCCACAGGTGGTGATCTCTTTCTATGAGGAACGCCTCACATGGCACTCCTACCCCACAGAAGAGGAGGAGAAGAAAGAGGAAGACAAAAAAGACTAGATTTTTGGAGGGGGTGCAAAGAGAAAAGGGAGGTGCAGGGCAGGAAATCAACTGTGCACTGGTGAAGTGTCATCCAGGTTGGTCAACTCTACCAGCAACTTTGGCAGCAAAAGCGGTGAAACATATCTGCCAATGTGGCTGACAGAGGGGGGATAAGAATTGTTTTCCTGCCCTGCAAGGATTTCTCAAAAGATGGTCCCACCTGTATCTTGGCCGAAAAGTTTTTAATTATTTATTTTTACCATCTTTTTTTTCTCTCTTTTTTAAAGATGTATGCTGACACTTAACTTCCTCCCTTTACCCCCACTGTGTTTAACAATATTCAACTGAAAACAGTGGAAATTATGAAATATTCTCCTACACTTAGTGAAAAATGTCACACAGTGGCAGCTAGCTGTCAACTTACCTCTTTGCCTTTGCATTTGTGGGAGAAGCAAGCTGAAAGTTTGGCTGTGGTTTGCAAGTTTTTCTCCCCCAGTCACTGTTCCTTATTTTAGACATCCATGTTTGAAGAGGAAAGAAGGAGGGGGGAAAAGAATGGGGGGAAAAAAAACAGAAAAGGTTGTAAAAGAAGATCCCAAATTGTGACAGACAGGACAAAGTTTACTTCCTGCTTTGTCAGGATACAAAGGTGGGAAATTCTTTTGAATGGGGAAGAAATGAGAAGTGAAAGAATGGACAGAAGCAATTTGTCCTTTCACTATCTGTTCTTTGTGCCACCCATTTTCTCATTATTGTTGATGTGGTCATTTTAATCTCATGCGTCATTGACTGTTCATAGTGACAGGTTAGAGACTACATGAGGGGCCTTACTCATCCTACCAGCCAGTGTGGCAGCTAGTGATGTCACAGTACAAGTGGACCAGAGAAATTCCACTATTCTCAAATCTGGATTTAAACCAGTAAATGCATTTCCACAAAAAAAAAATGCAGTATGGTTGGACATTTTGACACTCAAATACTATGACAGTAGCTTCATGTTATAAGCTATCTGTTGGGATAAACAGGCTCTTATTAGCCGCTAGTTTACAGACATTTCAAGTAGTTAAGGTTGTGTTAAATGTGGAGAGTGGAGTATGTTACCTGCTGTTAATGGCTGGTTTCGTGTCCCAAACTCAAGCCAGTATTACCATTTTATACTTGGTTGTTTGGTTTCCTAGTACTGTCTGGTGGGGTGTGCACAACTTTATAGCTAAAGCAAGAGGCACATCTAGCATGTTATAATTTCCAACTCTGGTTAAGTTACTTCCGGTTTTCATCATTGAACTCTGCTGTGAAGAGATTAGCTTGAACATGAGCTGTGTTTTATGGTAACCTCTGAAGTACCGCTGTCTCTCCCCCCCTTATTATTTTAAACGAGCTGCTTGTTTACATTGTATGCAGCGTTTCCTGAAAGTTACTCTCTCCACTCTGTCTGTACTCGAAACTATTTTAATGACACTAAAGCCCCTTTCAGACATAGTATATGTAACATTGTTGATGTCAGCATTCTGTCAAAGTGGTCAAATTGTTACTAAACATGGGTCACTGTTATATGCTCATACATACAGTGTCCAAGAGCCTTGTGTCTTGTATGCAAAGACTTCATGTTTTTTGACAATGTGCATAGACTTGAAGTGCTGCCATGGATGGAAAGTATAACCTCTGCTGCGCACACTTAGAGTCAGATCTTTCTTCTGAATGGTAAAAGGCGAAAGTGACTTAGACATGGGGGGCAGTCTTTTTGGTCCCATCTATTTATGTGACCTTCAGACCTGTGCCCTGTTAGTCCCAGTCTGGTAATAGGATTTTTTTTCAGGAAAAAAGTGCATGTCTGGAAGGGGCCTAAGTTGCCTACTAGGAAAAAAAAAAACACCTCTCACTTGACATCTTGAGCTGCCCTAAGAAGTTGTTCTGATTGGGCAAAACATTTAAGCGAACTAAATCCACTGAAGATCAGCTGCCTCTGTAGTCTTGGAAAGAACAGGAAAATAGCCACATGAACTGCTGAACTATGGAGGCAGCTTGTTAAGTTTGCTGCCACTTTGGCTGGTAGGTGGTGGTGTCTCCTGGCTCAATAACAAACAAGTGGGTTTCACTGCTGATGTAGCAGACGGCTAAAAGTTTGTCAAATGATCTTCATTTCCACTCCCTTGTTTTTAAACCTTCACACACATTTACCTGTGTTCTGTAGGCTGTATTATTTGAGCTTGCACTGCCCGGGCAACACTTAACACACAGTATTCTTTCACATTCTTTGCTTGACACTTATTTTTGTGATTAAAATGGGATGCGTCTTTAAAACCTTAGCATGCTGAGCAGAATCAGTTTGAGAAATACTTGTCAAGTGTTCTGTGTTGAATGTAGCCCGGTTGTGTACTTGTATGTATACTGTATTAAAGTTAGAACAGTAGCTGGCATACCTGGGTAAGTTGGTTCAAAACGGTTCATACTTTAGGTGGTGTTTTGCTGTGCCTCTGTTTTGTTTTGGGGGGGGGTTCGCTCCTTTTATTAGCCTTAGCCCTGACTGTCATGTATGGAAGGCATACAAGAGTACTTCATGCAGACACAGACTGGGTAAAAGTCGCAATAGTTTCTTGCCTTTGAAATCAAACACATGAGGCTAAACTAGTCTGGTTTAAGTTTTTACTGTGAAGTCCTGACACGTCCTGCATCCTGACTGCTTTACCACTGACTGGAAGGAACTGAACTATCTGCACCCAGGTCTGCTACTTAGGTTTTCTCATCTTGTCTCAAACTTTTGTTGTTGTGTTTTTGTTTTTAGTGGATTAGCTTGTGTTGTCTTGTTGCATGTTCATTTTCCTTTGCTATGTTGGCATCATGGCTGATCTACTTTTAACTGTTTTGAACAATAAAAGGTTTTTTGTTTTCTAATTATTTTAGACTCTCAATTACTTTTATTTTAAAGGTGCACACAAAGATGTATTACTCTGACCAGAAAAACTGCAAAAGTAGAATCTTAATACAGTTACCAACCAAGACACTTAAAATTTGTTCTTTCCTTGTTCGTTTATGGGGTAGCCATTTTTGTCAGTATTAGCAGGTTTTGCCATAACAAAACAAGCGGGGGGGGGGGGAATAAAAATAAAAAGCCTTTCAGACAGGGTGTAGGCCAAAGCAACAGCTTATCTGCATCTAGCCTTCATGCCTAAATACAGAGTTTAACCAACCACAAAGTAACATAAAACAGTATTTCTGATAACATTAACTTAATATCCATGCATCTCAAGATCTGAGACAAAATCAAATCTAAATTTATAGGTTTTGTAACCGCACTATAGTAAATCTAAATCCCCAAAAGCATTTGTTGAAATTCTTCTGTTGGCCTAAAACTCAGGGGTTGCCACAACAGATCTTCTACCTCCATCTCACCTTAGCCTTAGCATCCTCTCTCACGCCAGCCCCCTCTGCATGTCCTCCTTCACTACATCCATTTATCTTCTGTGTGGTTTTCCTCTTTGTCTTCTGTCTCGCAGCTTCATATTCAACATAATTTGTTGAATATATTCACTATTCCTCTTCTACATGTGTCCAAACCACTCAACCCTCTGATATACTCAATTCTAATCCTGTCCATCCGGGTATCTTACAATGAAAATCTTAGCATCAACTCTCCAGTTCTGCCTCCTGTCTTTTTGTTAGTGTGACCGGCACCAAATTATACCTAATAGCAAGTCTCACTACTGTCTTATAAAGCTTCTTTTTCATGCTTTTTGTTGAAATAATGGAGATGAATGACTTTAGATCATCACAATTTTATCATCTTGTTTATAACTTCTTTGAGGTCACATTAGAAATGCCTGAAACAAAGAGCAGACAGATTAAAATTATACCAGACATGTACTGAATGCATTGTGACTAAAAGAAACAACATTTTACTATTGGGGGGAAAAAAGATTGTTTAAAAGTAAAATCCACTATGCTTAAAGATACTTTTTTATTTCAAACAGGAAAAAAAGAAAAACTTTGTGGAATCACTCTGTTTTTAGTTCATATGTATCAGTACATATACACTGATTAGCTTGAAGCTCAAGTGTCCTAAAAATCAGACTGTTTCCCTGATAAACAGTTTGTTTGCATTCGTCCATTGTGTGAGAGTTCATTGACAAAGTGTCTGAGTCCAGCAGTGTTAGTGAAACTTTCTTTGAAGTGGATCTAAGGATTGCCACTGCTTACTGATGGAAAAGCTCAGGATGTCATGTAGTAGTGAGATTTTACACACTGTACCTTTAGAGATAAATACACTGTATTTCTAAGTTTGCATTTGGAATAAAACCTGTTCTATACCTTTGTGCTTCTAATTGGTTAGGGTCAATACCCACTTGTTACAAACTCTATCCTTATTGTTACATATCATTGTGAATATACTCTTAATATACTGGAACCAAAAAGGCAACATCTGGCAAAGGCTATAATTTCAGCATAACCAATAAATCAGTCCACTTTCTATATATTCATTTGGCACAATTTGTGTAAATTAAGCAATGGTCAACTGTCTGCCTTTTCAAATTATGACCTCTCTTAAACTCAACATTTTTAAAAACCCACTTAAAGACACATGTTTACTCCCTAGCTTTTAATTGTGACGGAGCTGTTTGGCTTTGGAGTCTTGTTTTCTATTTCTTTATATATATATTTATATATATATATACTATTTAGAGCTTTTCCTTTTTTTCCGGTTTGTAGAGCACTTTGGTCATCCTGTGTTGTTTTCAAATGTGCTTATAAATAAACTGATTTGACTTAACAACTGTTTATCAGCAAGAAAGTTTGGTTTGAACGGCGTGGTGATCTGGAGCCTTTCTGTGTGGAGTTTGCATGTTCTCTATCATATCGAGACTATCTCTCCACTCCGTTACATATTTCATATGTGCAGAGTCGAGAGATTGTCTCACACTTAGAGAACCAAGGTTACAATGTAACCGTAAGTTCTCCCTGTACCTGCCCTAGCTCCTTTTACAGTCCAGAGACATGCTTGTGTAATTGATTCTGGGCAATTCCTCTCCCCAGGAGTTACCTGAGACAGGCCAGTGTCTCCTATGATCCTGAAATGGGCCAGCAGTTATGAAAATGCACAGAACCTAAAACTCAAAACTAGAAAAATGTGGAAAGACAAGTTATAACAGCAGATGATGCCACCTCTGACAGTGTACGGACTCTTTAGTCTGCTTGGATAAAATTCTGTAGTGATAACATGACATTGCATTGTTCTGCAGAATCAAGAGATAGTTTCCACTAAGAGCTTTCAATGAAATGGTGTTTATTAATATTGCTAGCATAATGTCAGCCATCCTCACCATTATTGCATTATTCTTCCATTTTAAGTGTTGGATTTTGTGGCACACTGGCTGAAATGCCTTTGTTCTCTGCAAGATTGCATCCTGTCAACAAAATATTTTTTCTTAATAGCTGCCTGACATACATAACTGTACCACAGGAAAAAAACAAGACTTGTATATTCTGTAGAACAGTTGCTGAATGAAATGTATACAGGTTATATGTTCCAAATTCAATATTTCAGCATCAATGACCAGAAACACAACACTGCTCACTGCAAAGAAACACTTTTATTTTTATTTTTTCATGTTTTTATATTACAAAAAGTTAAGTTCCCATGTTCTTGAATACCAGCAAGCAATTTGGGCATTAACAGAATACAAACAAGGGTTGTATGCAGGTTGGAAATTTCACTTTTTTTTAATCAATTTGAAAGACAGGATTCTGATTATATAGTTGTGTCACTGCACTTCTTTGACTTACAGGGATCACAGACAAATATATAGTTTGATTCTTTCCATTGCGTGAAGCACTGAACGCCTGCCATGACAGTTGTATTTCCCAGTGTTTTAGACAACATTATAAGCCAGCATGTCCATCTGGTTGTGTTAACGTCTGAGCAAATCCCTGTTCATTTTCCTGGTTGTTTACAAAGTAGTTCATTCGAAGTGACACACATTATGAACCATCAGTCCTGAAACATTAACAATATTATAAAAATTCTAAATCTATCATGACACATGATGTTGCTAGTATTTAATCTTTTTTTGTTGGATATGTCCTATGAAATGCTACAACCTACTGATATATCTTATTTAGCAAAAAAAAAAAGCAAAAAAAACCACGGTATATGCAATACCACAAAGCTTCCAACATGCCTAGATTTGAAAATATACATCTGAATATTCTACCTTATGTCTTCAAGTTTTAGGGAATTAACTTTGTCGTCCTGAGGGTACTGTGTGGGTACGGTGCAGAATAGGAACTGAATATACCCAGGTTTGATCTCCATGAATCCAAGTCTTCCTCATGCAGGTTTCCTGCATACCTATCGACAACTCGTGTACTCTGGCTCGTAGTCAGTGTAGTGTCAAAGACTTTTGGGGTCTATTAGCTGACAGCAAGGATCCAGCCTTCTATCCGTTTTCTATATGCTGGCTGTTGAACACAATATTTTTGAGCATAAGAAATTTTTAGGCATTAAACTAGCATTCTAGAACACTGGTCCCAGGTTCTCTACCCACTTAAATAGAAACTCAAATTACCCTGAAGCTTAACACAAGCCGAAATCAAGTCTTTTTCCATTTCCTGCTCAACTTCCGTTTTCTCTATCCATCAATCATCCCAACAAGTAAGCACCCTTAGGGAAACATGCTGGGTTCTTTGAGGTTTTGGACACTCAGGACTGTTTGTTTAAAAAAGATAAACAATTCCTGGGTTCCTTCCTCACCAACCTACCACCTTCATTATTGTGGTCACACTTCCTTTTAAAGAACCTCTTTACATTTTTGAAATCTCTTCACTTCTTCTTGTCCCTTTGGATCTGTTTCTTACTGTTTCTTCCGTTAGGTTTAAAATGAAGCATGTACTCTGTAGCATCCAGGGGACTCCCTTCCTCACTTGTCAACCTGGAAAATACTTCCTTGTATAGCATTTCCATATGGCGTCTAATTTCCTGCAGATTCCTTAGGGTTTCCCGTTTTTCTCTTAGTAGACGTGAACGGTGGCGCCTTAAAGAGGACACATCGTCCTCCAAGCCCAGGAGCACATCTTGTTTCCTCTTCCTGCAGTTCTGGGCAGCTATTTTGTTCTTACCACGACGCCGTATGTCCTTGATAAGGGTAAGTTGCTCCTCACTGAGCTGGTAATTGGACAGTAGGCTATTAAACTCCTCCACTGGCAGATTAACAATTAGCTCATTGGAGAAAGGGATCTTCAGGGTTTGTGCACGGCTCTCATCCCGACTCCAAATTTTGTTCTCTGAGATGGATCTAGAAAAGGACTGTGGGTAAGGTTTGACACTGTCATGGTGTCGAGACAATTTATTGTGTTTGGTAGGCATCTTGCCGAGGGGGATAGAACAGGCGGAGGACCAGGGCATGTTATACGTGTGATCATGGCCGATGTGCTCCAGCCAGGAAAACCCATGAAATAGACTATGATCAGAATAGTTGACAGGAACAAGCTTATTTTCATGATTCTCTCCTCCTCCTACTGCCCCCATCTCTTCCTCTTCAAGCTCTTCCTGCTTTATCATCATTACTACTTCCACATCTGAACCAGCTAAACCTTCCTCAGAATCTTCATCATCATCTTTGGAGAAGGAACTTCCCATAGCTGACACATAAAATGAAGAGGATGTCGACGAAGAGGAACAAGAGGAGGCCTCGGAAGCACATGGAGAAGTAGGGCTGTGGCTGAAATCCAAGGACAGACCAGAGTCTGAATCTAGCTCATCCTCACAATCTAGGAAGATTAGGGTTAAAAGTAAGATCAAAGTAAGTTTCATAGTTTCATTGTGTGCATTTTTTTATTCATCATGCTTTTCGAAGAACTGTACTGAACTGTAACTGTTACAGATTTTGTAAATAAAATAGTTATGGTATTGCCTACCTGTGGAATTGCCATGATGATGTGATGATGGTCGACCAAGATTTTCTATGACTGCAGTCTTAGAGCCTAAGTGGTCATCATCACTGCCAATTTCCTGTTCTGCTAGTTCATTCAAGTAGCTTTCATCTTCCAATCTGGTTGCCATCTCAGGACTGAATCCTTCCTCCAGAGCCTGGTCCAACAATCTAATCTCATCCAGAATGGTAGCATCCTCTAAAAGATCACTAAGTGGAATTGGAAGATCATCTTCATTGTTTTCATACGCCAGTAGGTGACTGGAAGGAGATCCCACAAGGTCTTGGGTCATAACATTTCCTTCTAAAGGTAGGGTGGAATTGGAATATTGAAAGTTATCATCAATGCCAGGAAGATGTTCAGGTTCGATCCTACCCACATCAACTTGTGATAAAAAACTGATAATGTTATCTTCTGCCATTAGTTCCATGCTAAAGTCTTCTAAAGGATCGTCTGCAAGCAGATCTGTTTGGTCTGGAAGACTATTCAAGGGATATCCATTAATGTTATTCAAAGTGTCCTGTGTGTTTAATGCTGAGTTGTGGTCATCCAATTCTGCAGTAGGGGTTAATGGAAGCAGGACTGGCTCAGACTCAGTTTGAGGCTCTAATAAACCTGGAAAGATGGTGTGGGCATGGTGGCAAAAAATATACATTTACAACAGGGTGTGTGTTTGGAACAAACATTCACAGAATTTTCTGTAAACAAGAAAAGCAAATTATGTCATATATTTCAAAAATGTCTGGATCTTATGTAGCAGCTTTTTAAGGGGTTTCCAAAGTTATTAGAACTTACAAATTCCTATCTGTAATCTTGACTATGAAAGTGACCAGTGTTTTCTAACATTTTTCAGACACATTTTTTTTTAAGTTGGGTTCAGGGTCCTAATTATTTTTTTTCTGGAGCTGTTCAAGCACATCTCTACTAACTATGCCTAAGCACCTCCATCTTCTGAAAAAGGTTACAAGATATTTTTAAAAGCTATGGAAACGTAGACATAACATAAACAGCTATGGTTTATTATGAAATTAATTACCATGTTGCAAATGAGTCTCCATCAAAAGGGTCTCCTGATCAGCCTCTGTAACAGCATTGTCACAGCAGTTAGACATTGTTCCAGACACAATTCCTCGAAAGGTTCCAGATGGTCTTGAATTTAGATTGTGGTCTGATGATGCCATGTCCATGTCTGTGTTCTGGAGGGCAGAGATGAGAAATTTGTCTAAATTTACTGTATCTTGATTTTTAGATTTTATCTCATAATTTTATCTCACTCTATTTAGCAAATATATTTTCATTTATTTGTATTCTCCTAGTCACCTCAGGTTCCATGATATTTAGCAGATCCTGCCAATGAAGCTCAAAGTCCATGGAGGGATTATCAGTGGGGAACAGTAGGGAGTCTCTGTCTGAGGGCTGACTCTCCAGGTCCTCCACTCCACCACCAGCATCATTTAACTGAGACCAAAGCAACCAAAAGAAATTCTGAGCACTGTTAAGCATAAGGAAAAGATTAAAAACAAATGAGATGAGAAGAGAAGAGAACAGACTATGGTGGCAACCTACCCATTGTTCCTCTGTGGAGGGGAAGGTCTCCTCCAATAACCTGAAACACTCCTGAAGGGAAGTCTGAAGAAAGGAAAAAGAAAACTGAGTTTAACCTATCATTAATTTTTGCTGGATGATTAAGAAGCCAGATACATGGGTGCTTATTTTAGCACACCTTCAGGGGTGTTCTGGCTAGTTTTCTCCCTAGTTTATTAACCTTGGTTAGCAAATGACTTGTTATTATATTAATCAAATTACATTTGATTTTCAGTGGTTTTCAGTGACATATCTGTATTATGTAACATTTAGATTGTTCACCCTATGGTCTATGACTGCCGACAGTCATAGACCCAAAAAAAACAGTCTCAGGATCGTCACTGACCTAGATCTCACAGTTAATTTTTTTGGTCACAACTTGCATGCAGAACTGTTCTTCAGTCATCTTCAGGTGTAGTTGTGTTTTGAGACTAAGCATAAATTGGTACCATGCTACTATCAGTACTGCTGAATATAGTGTACATTACTATACATGTCTCTTTAACCCCATCAAAAAATAGCCAGAAAATTCTGATTTTTCGGAACTGAGATGTTTATTAAACCTTAAAACAAAAATGTTTTGCTATATCATGTTGTGTATGATATATTTTTATTATATATTTATTATATATTTTTGTATCGCATTTGATTCAATGGGCTTTTTTGGCAACTTTTTGTTAACAAAAATGTTAATTTTAGAAAAAAGAAGAGTTTTGTCCATAACATTTTGAAATTATGGCAAGTATTGATCATGTTGATGAGATAGAGGTCTCAGAAACTCATGTATGAAATATGATACAAAGGGCATTATAGGGTTAACATCAGGCTGCTAGTATTTTGATTGTGTCTCAATTTAGTCTCACAGATCTGCTAGCATCACTAAACACTCTACTTGTTAAATACCTGATGCCAATGGAAATTTTATTTCAGAAGAGCTAAATATATGTTTAAAAAAAAAATAGCAGCTGGATAGCGTAGTGGTAAGACTAGACTAGATGCCTTTGGAGCGGGAGTTGTGAGTTCGACTCCCGACCAGGATGTCTGTATCCAGTAAGGGTCCCTAGGCTAAACCCCCCCATGCTAACCAAGGCTACCTCGGACATGTTTGAGAGACATAAATAGGAAGCCATACCGGCTCGGACATCGAACCTTAACAAGGTCTATGTCAGGTGTTGAGGAACCAGGACACCCTGATGAGAAGTCTGCTAGAGATTGTGTGCTTTCTGGATTGATTACAAAATGCCCCACACCTGGATCCAGGAATGCCTAAAACTGTACATCAGGAACTCAAGTGGCGAACCAATTTCAAGTCACTATCATGCGAGATCTACCAAGGAGATGCTCTGAATAGCCCTGAACCCCCTCAGTGAGATCAAGACTGGCTACGGATACTGACTACCGAATGGAGCAATTCAATCTGTATGCCAACAGCAAACAAGATATCGATTCACTGATATACAGCAGTGACATTGGAATATTGTTCGGATGGTAACGAAGAGAGGGAAGGTAGTCAGAACTGAGGGGATATATATAAAACAGGAATTATTTTAGAAGTCACACCTGCTGGAATTAGGAAAAATATTTCAGTGTCCAAATGTAGACCCAATGGTTTATCTATTATAAATGGTGGCTCTTTCTTTTTTTTTTAAAATTACTTTTCCATTAACAGTTTAGCATACAATGACACATTAAACCATGGGGTGGGGAACTCCAGGCCTCTAGGGCCGGTGTCCTGCAGGTTTTAGATCTCACCCTGGGTCAACACACCTGAATCAAATGATTAGTTCATTACCAGGCCTCTGGAGAACTTCAAGACATGTTGATGAGGTAAATTAGCCATTTAAATCAGCTGTGTTAGATCAAGGACACATCTAAAACCTGCAGGACACCGGCCCTTGAGGCCTGGAGTTCCCCACCCCTTCATTAAACGAATCTATCTCGCTGGTTGCACACTTATATTCATTTCCAAAATATTAAACTATTACTTTAATAATGTTTTTGCAGGATTTTCCTGTTTTTCCAGTTGCACTTCTAGTTTTGCCTTGCTTATTGTTAGTAGTACATAGTTCCCATTTTCTGTTTTCATTGCATATATTGTTATTTTTCCTACTTTGATGTGCCATAGCCAAAATCATCAGTATAGTTAACCCTCTGTGTCTAACCTATCACATGTTTAGTGTTAGGGCTAATCCTAACCCTGTATGTTTGGCAAGGGCTGTTTAGAAGAAAAAAAAGTAAATAGTTTTAAAATGTTCAATGACTTTTTTCCTGTCCCCTAGCTGACAATATTTGGGAGAACAATTTCCAAAAATCATTGAAACCTTTATATTCTGACTTGTGGCTCTATTTTATTTGTTAAAAATACATTCTTTTCTGTTAATGATTTCTGTGACACATTTCTACAAAGAATGTCTTATTTTGAAAATTTACATGATGCTCTTGGCATATTCTTATGTTTAGGTTTGACAAGAACTCCATCAAAAATACACCAACACCTATTTTCTATCAAAGCAGAGTGAAGAGCTTCTTCTGAAGCATCTGATGGAATTAGAATGAACGACCACGGTCTGCTCAGAAAGCCCATGTCACAGTCAAATCAGAACCCTGTGACACCTGGTGAAATTATTTGGTAATACTTTATGTGGGAAAACAACTTCTGTACTTACAGTTAATATAGGGACAAAAATTGACCAAAATATGTCTAAGATGGTCACCATTTTGTAAGAATTTACCACAAAAGCAATACACTAACATTTAATAAAAGATAAATGATTTAATTAGTATTAAAAATCCAGCAACTACTGCTCACCAAAGGCTTCACACGTGCACTCACACGGTAATTTCCATATTGAAATCTTTCAGATGCATTTTCTGTTTTACCAGGCAACAAACAGACAGACTAGCTCAGAATATCTTCAACCTTATCCTGACCTGGTTGGGGGCTTTCGAGACAAACCCAAGACCCCCAGCAGCTGGTCAGCTGAGACAAATATGTGGCTTTCAACATACAGAATATAGATCAACGCCAAATTGCTGCTGCATGACATGAGTTCAGCTTAGTGTCTGATTTTGAATCCTCATCATTCCATTCATCATAATTGCTAAATTGTTTCAGTTGTGACTATAGCAATGCAACTGATTTATTTATTTACTTATTTATATGATCAGTTTCATCACTGCTCGCTATTCCTGTTTACGTCCTACCACAAGTGGAAGTTAAAACCTCTTGCAATAGTTTGCGTTTGTTTACAAGCATGATGGCTCATTGCTTGTGAATGTCTGAACTGCTGCTGTAAACAGGAGGGATTGCAAAACTGAAGAATGCCGATGTGTGTCAGTAAGCAATAAGTTAGTGATCAGGTTTCAAAACAAGCCAGACAGTCACAAGGCTGAAGGACACTAATAAGGCTCTCATTCTGTATGAGTGTGACTGCTTGTGCATTTGTGTGTACGCTTGCTAGTTGATTCTGATAGCTGACGGGGAATTTAAAACATCATTACATTTGTTTTCATTTTGATGAAGAGGGGATAGCCCACCCACATGTATTTAGATCTCTATGTGCTCCATCAGTTCGGTAATGTTTTGTGTGTGTGTCTGTCTGTCTGTCATGTCCTGACTGGACATGCCGGCCAGCATGTGGGCTATTTTTATACTGTACATTCTGTTTGTTGGCATCGGTCACAGTGTTTTGTTTAGTCATAATTAAGTGTGTGTAAGCCCGTCTATAGTGATGACTAAATAATGTTAAATGCACTTTTCTGTGCATATACTCATGGTGATCTTTATATGTATCTTTCAAGAAACCCTTAACACCGTAAGCTGAGAGGGATGTGGTTGTCCTTTTACTATTACAGTACTCAGATACTAAGACAGGTTATGTGTGTGTTTAATTCTGGTCAAAGCTTGACAAGGCATGTGAGAGCTGTTGCCATTATTAAATGGAAATTGCAGCAAGCAGTAACATGGAGTGAACTGTTCATCAGCACATTCGCTTACCTAAAATTAAAGTTAACATTTTGACACTGCTACTATTATTTTTGGTTTGGTTTTTGGCTTAGTTCACCTGCCTTGTTTCCGTAGTGGATTTGTAGATATGAACTGGAAGTAAATTATCAACATGGATTCAACAAGTTACACTGTGGGGCACCACACAAACCTATAGAGCCACTGCCTTGTTTTAGCTTTTTTTTTTCTTTTTTAAGATGCGACTATATTTGGACTACTAAATTATCTGTTAACGCTAGTAAGCTTGGTTAGCAATCTGCATCCATAAATTGTAGGGCTGCAAAGCCCAGACTTGGATCCCTCCATTTAGTGCTCAGTAACAGAGTCTATATCACACAACAAGTTATATTGTTTGCATTAGCAAAAGGTACCAAAACAACAGAGACACTGGAGAAGTCCAATCAGCAGCTGCCTGGGTCTACACACCTGTCAATGAGGCCAGGCCCTAACTTCAAGCTTCAAAAATTCTCAATGGGCAAATTCACTAGGACAATATCTGAATGAATCAAATCAGAATCAGAATCAGAAGACTTTATTTATCCCCAAGGGGCAATTAACAATCAAGATTGAAATATAAATAAAACTCAAACTTGCAGTTACTCAGTATCTACTACCATTAGGTGAAGCAGGCAGTGGACATTAAAAGAGTAGTGAGCCGTGAGCGTGACCCAAAAGGCTCAAGCTTGTTGGCTGCACAACCAAAACAGTGTACTACAAGAAAAGGAGAAAAGCTACAGCTGAATGAATGTTAAGCTAACAGACATTTTCTCTTCAGCGGACTCTTTCTTTTATTCTTTCATGTGTTTCAACTGTACTGATTTTATTGCTTCAGCTTCCTAGTGAGGTCATGTGAGGTGAGGTGAGGTTTCCTAGTGACTCATCTATCTCTGACTCATTCTCTCATATGACATCAAACTCAGTTTTGGTGACAGTCAACAAACAAAAACAGCACTTTAGTCCACACCACTCGTTTATATAGTGTATATGTAAATAATGGCCAGCAGTTTCTATTCATTCCAACATATCTACACTGTTACTTCAGTGACAATATGGGTGGACCTACAGACTTGTAAAAATTTGTTGATATTTTACAAGCAGCTATTTTTATTGTACAGTGTATCATAATGATTTGGTGGTCCCCTGACTTTTTCCTGTAGTACATTTGTGGTTTTAAATCAAACTATTTAATGGATTGAGCATATAAGCACGCTGACTCCATTCTTCCTCTGCCTCAGTGCATATTGAAGTGTAAGACAGTGGTTATCAGGCATATGGTACAAAATCCTTTCACTTTCATGAACCAAAAATGGAACTTTCAGGGCCATTTGATGCGGCATTTTGGCAGGTGTTATAGACAGATGTTCTCTTGATCTACTGTCTTTCTTCACAAGAAAAGATTATTGACTCATCATCTCCACTCACTTCACATCTATTTATCCCTATTCCCAGCCCTATGAGTGCCAATATGCCAATTAGAAAAGGCTTTAAACAGACAGAGCCAATTGGCAAGAAACAATTTCACAAACAACTGTAAAAGCTGCATGTGAAAAGGATTTTATCCTCTATATACCACATTGTTATCTCAAGGATAAAGGTCAACCTTTATAACTTAATTTTCTTTGACCTAATGTTAACTATTACAGCATACACATCCCTGTATAAAGGCTGTGTGTTTTCTTATGGGGCTGTTTATTGACAATTTTATCATAGAATATGTAATAAACCTTTGCACACACTTACACTTAACCTAGTTCAAACATAAGACAAAACCTTGGTTTTAGGGGAGCATTGCACAAGAACATGAAAATAAACAGAAAAAAAACTATATTTGAATGTACCAAATCACTCCGTATAAAACTGCTGTACCTCTGTATCCTCTTTCCCCTCTTCATCCTCAAGTTCAGCTTGTGGCTCCACAGGCAGAGCAGTCAACTCTCTCTCTATTTCAGCAGGAGTTCTTTCCAGCAAGGATCCCTGGTCTGGAGATCTTATGGGGAAGGGTTCTGGCTCCCGCTGGACCAGCCATGTCTCTAGTTCTGCATGTGGAACCTGTGGAGAAAGGTTCAAAATTATATGAATCTTTCTCACAAGACCACAGGAGTCTTACCAAAAACATTCATTTTGCTGTCTTACAATAAGCTGTATAGGATTAGGGTTAGGTGCACATCTACTCTTTTATGTAGATTTTTTTATATGGCATGCCCAAACAGAAATCTTACAAAAGAAGATCAGATGTGTGTAAAACACTCTGATTTGATCTGATCTTCTAGTTTCTGAAACTATGCTTATTTAACATGTGGCTAAAAATAAACTGAGGTGACCTGGTGGATTTTAAGAGGTAAATGTTTCAGGTTTTTATACTAAGTCAGCAAAATCTGCTGCTGGCTGTAACTCGTTACTGAACAAGCTGACATGACAGTTCTATCTATAATCATATCTAAGCATACTTTTAAACTATTCCTTTAATCCTTAAAATTAAATTAACTTTTAATTGAAATTCAATGTATCGATGCCTAAAGAGATAATGATTTAAAAAAACAAATGTTTTTTTTTTACATGTAGTCTGTCCAAAGAGCGCACCCAGCCCAACAGCCTTTGTGCTGTGGAGAACCCATCTAGTTCTACACTTTTGGGGTGCAAGCCTTCCTCCAGGTGATTACGGAGGTTGTGGAACTGTGTTTGGGTCAGCGCTGAGGTTGGACCCAGGATCATTTCATGCAAAGAGGAAGGCAGGTAGGGCTCCAGTCCCACGTCCACCCTAACGCCACAGAGACTCAGCAGGATGGCCATCTGGATAAGGCCCTCAGTAAAGTATTTCTTGAGATACAGCATTGTTTTGGCAGATGGCAGTAATTTTAGAAACCAGACTATAAAGCTTGATGTTGGTCACCACCACTCTGGTGTCTCTTCTTTTGTGTGGTTCTTCTGCAAGAAGCAAAAACAAGCTCTTTTAGGTTCTGCTCTATATCATGGCTTAGTGGGAAAGTAAAGAAGATAGGAAAATACACAAATTCTCCATTGATCAGGGCCTAATCCAAAAAAGGCAATCTGGCAAATGTTAGATGTTGTTTCTTATTTAATCATTGCATATAAATATATTAAATATATTTTAGTCCCTTCCATATGAAAATGTGTTTTTTTAATAAGTCCTACACACACATCAAGACTTACTGCCATTTTACTATCACTAAACAAACTAACATGCCTGCGTTGTGGGTGAAAACCAAAGTACTCCCAGAGTACAGAAAAGCCCCAGCTGACCAGGAAGTTCAAAACCTGAACTTTCTTAATTTGAGTGCAAAGCCCTGCGAAACTGTGCTGCCCAGACAGCTTCTGTCCTTCTGTCCCACTTATAACTTCACAAAGTCTGATTCATTTTAACACCTGTAACAAAGTTAGAACTTTCGTACTGCTATCCTCTTTAACCACTAGAATTGCCTATAACTGATGCTAGTACTACACCTCCCACCATTATGACGTTAATATTAACTCCAGCTATCAAATCTAATCTTGTACTGTCAGTTTAGCCTGTCTTTGAGCAGTTGAGCTCTGACAGTTAGTATGAGGAGATAAGGCAGGCACTGACAGGGCAGGGCTGGCCTGTATCACTGCTCTCAGTAACTTTGACCTACTTCTAGAAAGTCTTTGGTAACCACCTGCCTGGCCCACAACGCCTGTGTTATTCACTGCAGCCACATGATGTAACTACCAATGTTTGCCTGGAAAACCCCTCTCCATGTACTCGATCCAAGTAATTGGGTTTACGCTTCCT
Organism: Etia nguti; assembly: GCA_015106755.1. Lineage (NCBI taxonomy): Eukaryota > Metazoa > Chordata > Actinopteri > Cichliformes > Cichlidae > Etia > Etia nguti. The sequence continues at coordinate 3,046 of VUQG01023863.1, read as the reverse complement.
TCTATGGTGACCTGTTTAGAGAAGGTGGTGTAGAACTACTGACTGAGACAGGAGCCTGAAATCTTTTTAGCACCACCTTAAGACGTATGGGAAAAAAGTAACCATAAACTATGTTGTTTTTTGTAAGTGTTCCCTCATGTTGTATCCATAATCGTCTGGCATTGTACTTGGTACCTGGCAAAACTAATACAGCCCTGCAAACTTCTCATTGTGGTAAGTATGATTAATACACTCACAACCGTGAAAAGAGTGTGAACGGAAACAAATTCAGTACTCTCTTTCGCACAAAGAAGAGCAGTAGCCAACTTTGATTTGTGGTCATAAGTGATTTTAAATGAACAGGTAAAACAATATTAAATCATAACATTTGTCTGGTTCTTTAATCTCTTTTCTAGCCCCTTCTCAGTTTATCAAACAATTTTGTGTAATGTAAAAAGCAATTAGCAGAAAAAGTAACAGTAGCTAAAAGTTTCAGTAGCCACTGAGAAGCTAACTGGACTATTTTCGGGGGGCTGTAAACAAGCTCATTTTTATTTTTGATTATCTGTTGTATATTTTTCTCTATAAATGTCAGAAAGTAATACTATCATTATTACATGAAAAGCTAGAACTGAGAAATGTTTTTGTTATCTGATCAGTCCTCTAATCTTATGATCATAACCGTAAGAATCAATTATTATGCTATTACCAAGTATCAAGTAGTCATAATTCAGAAAAATGTGTGCTCTACTACTGCTAGCGATGAATTAATGTGTATCTTTTTAGTGGTCTGGCTGGTGAACGCAGTTTACTCAACTCTTGTATATGTGTCATGTTAAATGTTTAATCTTAATTTGTAAAATACGATTGCATTTTCCATATATTATGTAGCATTGCCTCTTGAAATTAGGCTTGGTTATAAATATGAAGGAAATCTAGTCAGAGAGTCTGAGCAGCAGGTTGCACAGATCATCCAGAACATCCTGATAACTGTTTTATCGCGGTAAAGCTGTTTATTACATACACATGTATCTTATTTGTACCCTACAAAAAGAAACACAACACAACGGCAGCCTAACAGTGTAAGCACGTTAGTAGCGTACATTATAACAGCACTGGCGACTCCCAAACACACCCTCAGACAGAAGTATATAGACACAAGATAATATACAGAAGCACATCAAAGCAAATAATATATCAATAATAAGTGTGGGTATAAAAGATGCTGTCTTACCAGTCAGGTTTAGTGTATGCTCAGGGTGTTTGTTGATCTCTACTACACTACCCCCAGCTTATGTTTCTGTTCACTAGAACTGCCCTGGAGGGTGGGACCTTTTTAAAGCAGCACCCTCGTGATGACGTGTAATAAGCCCTCCCTAGGAAAAAAAAAAATCACTGGCGTGTGTGTCAGCATTTCCCTACCTAAGCTGGGGACTTATTTTAAAAGAAATAAACAAAAGATTACTCACCAAGTTAGCCTGCTACAACAATAATTCAGGCCGTGAAGTTTCCTCTCACGCAAAGCTGACGGCAGATTTTGAAGACTGAGCTTGCATATTACTTAGGTCTGTCACAAACAGTTTACTATAATTTATTAGTGAATGTGTAATATAAGAACAGGCTGTTGGCCTCGTGATTTGTGTCTATCTCCCAGCAATCAAAATAATACTAAAGGGACTTTATATTTTTAAATATGATATTTTGAATATCACCAGCAGAGCATATCATAGATTGATATAACTTTCCCCCCCCCACTGGCTCAGATTTTGTCCTCATTTTGATTAAGCAGGTTTCTTCTGTATTCTAACCTGCAAACTAGTGTAGATCCAACTGTGACCTCTGTCTGGCTTTCTCTGTCATACTTTTACTGTAAGATATTTACTTGGTACATCATTCTGACAAGCCAAAGGTTCTTTGAAAATCTCTACATCATGTGTTTTTTCACATTAATTTAGTTGAATTTATTGCATTTTTGGTATTGCTTACTAGATAATCAACACAAACTGCAGTTTGACATTCTTTTTTATTATAAAAAAAATGCCATAAACATTCCAAGACATTGTTCAAGAAACACAATTCAGACATTAAGCTGATTTGAAGGCAACACTTTAGGATTTGTTAAATTTTCATCGTCATTCAAAAAACTTCTTTCAGTTTACATTCTTGCAGCTCAGATTTAAGTGTTTTTCCAAACTTATGTTGTGAAGCAGGGTCAGACGAACCATTAACAGATTTGGCTGATGGTTAAAAAACGATTAACAGAAGCATGACTTGTTCAGGATCTATATGAATCATGATTCCTGTGTTTAACTGTACTAACAGAGATTTTCAAATCTACAGGGTGGGCCATTTATATGGATACACCGTAATAACATGGGAATGGTTGGTGATATTAAAGTCCTGTTTGTGGCACATTAGTATATGTGAGGGGGCAAACTCCTCAAGATGGGTGGTGACCATGGTGGCCATTTAGAAGTCGGCCATCTTGGATACAACTTTTGTTTTTTCATAGACAATTGCCTTCAGATGACCCCAAAGATAAAAGTCTAAGGGGGTCAGATCGGGAGACCTTGGGGGCCATTCAACTGGCCCACGACGACCAATCTACTTTCCAGGAAACTGTTCATCTAGGAACGCTCGGACCTGGCACCCATAATGTGGTGGTGCACCATCTTGCTGGAAAAACTCAGGGAACGTGCCAGCTTCAGTGCATAAAGAGGGAAACACATCATCATGTAGCAATTTCAAATATCCAGTGGTCTTGAGGTTTCCATTGATGAAGAATGGACCCACTATCGTTGTACCCCATATACCACACCAAACCATCACTTTTGTTGTTCCAACAGTCTTGGAGGGATCCATTCAATGTGGGTTAGTGTCAGACCAATAGCGGTGGTTTTGTTTGTTAACTTCACCATTCACATAAAAGTTTGCCTCATCACTGAACAAAATCTTCTGCGTGAACTGAGGGTCCTGTTCCAATTTTTGTTTTGCCCATTCTGCAAATTCTGTGCGCCGATCTGGGTCATCCTCATTGAGATGCTGCAGTAGCTGGAGTTTGTAAGGG